>CAAKHG010037791.1:0-21206 GCA_901007715.1 Dactylopterus volitans
ACACAAAGTATATGCATAAGGGTATTGGTTGGTTCTGTGGTTGTTGAGGAGAGGTGGAGTCAGACAGCATTCAGCATTAATGGTGTACACATTTTGCTCTCACTTGAAGAGTAAAATCATAATTTAGACCTTAAAAGTGCACTGCAGATAGCAAACAGACCACAGTCTGGTGTACTGTATCTATCTCAGAGATCCGCTCCCTTGAACCATGCAGCTGCAGTGTGTTGTTTGTAAGACAGGAGAAAGGCCTTTATTGTGCAGAGAGAAAGAAAGAAGAAGTTGGAGGGACTTTTCTGTTTTCTGCTTGTAATTTCTCCTCCTTTCTTCCTCCTCTGTGAAGGCAAATGAGTCATGCCTGGCTGCCAAAATGTCACCACCTCCTCTAGCACATAAAGCAGCATTTTCTCTGTGTGGGTTTATATGTGAGCATTAGCATGTTTTTTTTTTTGTATCCCCCATTCAGGTTGACAGAAAATATGAGGCGACTCAGTGAGTACTCAAACATATACAGACACATAGAAAGCTACAATTGAGATACAGCCTTTCAAATTGTTCCCTCTGCTGTTACAACATGATTACATTTTGAGTAGTTGCTATTCTTAAGGAGAAATGTCTCTCAGTGACAGTATAATTCACCGTTCAGTTTCAAGGCTTTTAGTTTAGTTTGACACATTGAGTCCTTGAAATCATCATTGATGGAGTCAGCACAGTCTTATTTTATTTTGTATTTGACTTAAACCCCACTGAATAAATCTCTCCCTTTGGTGTTTCAGAGCGAGGAGCCAGGCCTGTCACCAACTTCTTGAGGAACCTCTCCGCCTTATCTAACTGGCACTCTGTCTACACCTCAGCTATTGCCTTCATTGTGAGTGTCACTTTTCCCACTCCTTATTTCTAACAGTCAAATCATTTAGCATGGAAGTCTTGTACACGCAGCTTGAAGGTGAGAACAGGTTTTCATTTTCAAAACATGAATCTGAAAATAGTGTTGTAAGAAACAACACACCACGATCCACGGAAAACCTCAGGGGGAGGTGGAATGATATGCTTGACAAAAGAATGGTACTGTGATCTCAGCTTTAGTTGATAAACATCAGGTTCAACAGATTAACTCTTAACGCTTCTGTCTTGCTTCTCGAGTAAATGAGCATCAAATCAATGAACTAATTTCTGCTCCACAGTGATAAATGAACAGAAATGTCGATCTGATTGGTCTTTGGTGGGGTCGGTCAGTAATTATGCTAAATCATCTTCAGTCTCATTGATTGCGGTCATACATGCCACAGCCATCTCAGTGTCTACAGATGATGTTGTTGGGTCACTCAACAGAGTCTTCCACTCGGCCAATAAGCTTCTCAAATCATAATTGAAGTAAATCTTTATGCATTGATATCAAAGCAGATTTCTTATCTCTCAGATCTACATGAACGCTGCTTGGCATGGCTGGGCCATTCCCATGTTCCTCTTCCTGGCTATCCTGCGCTTGTCCTTAAATTACCTCATTGCCAGGTAAAACGGCGGTCTTCAGTTTGAGAAAACATCCACCGTGAAAACACTACTAGACGATGCAAAGTAGTTTTACAGCTTCCTCCCATTTTGCTGTTATTTTCCAGAGGTTGGAGGATTCAGTGGAGCATAGTGCCTGAGGTCTCAGAGCCCATGGTAAGATGAGCTGCTTCAGCCTGTTTAATGGTGTCTTGTTGTCTTTGTTCCGGTTGGAAAACTCCGGCCGAGTGTGAAGGTCAGTACGTGCTCTCGCTTACTTGCTATCTGGTTGTGTTCTGCAGGAGCCTCCAAAGGAAGACTTAACTGTGTCTGAGAAGTTCCAGCTTGTACTTGATGTTGCACAAAAAGCACAGGTTGTCACCGTTTTAAATTAGCACACACAGATGATGAACTCACATTTGTGGATGTAGTGTTTGCTCACGCAACTCTCTTTGCAGAACCTTTTTGGCAAGATGGCCGACGTTTTGGAGAAGATAAAGAAGTAAGCTTTATTTCATATTGAATATCTGGTTTGAGAATGCAAACAAATGCAAGAGCACATCGACACAGTTGTGTTGGTTTTGTCTGTCAGCCTCTTCATGTGGGTGCAGCCGGAGAGCACCCGCAAACTCTACATCTGCCTGTGGGTGGCGTTCATCACCTCTTGTGTCCTGCCATACAAACTGATGGGCTTCATGATCGGTGAGAGACGCATGAAGAGCTCCTTTATCCTCCTGACATCCTGTATATACTGTATTTGGCCCTTGAATGGATGCATATATTTACATTCAGTCCAGTGCACACAAACAAATGCATCCTTGTGTAACCGCTCTGCCTCTGCTCGCGAGGGGCTTGTTGGCATGCCTGTCTGATAAAATTACTGCTGTTTCTTGTAAGCAAAGTATCCAAACTGCTGTGGCCTCCGAAGAGATGCCTGAAGGATAGAAATGCTGCAGACACAGTAGCTGTTAATTCACCCAGCAGAATACAATACAGTAATGCAAGGACTGCATCAGAACTAATGCTAAAATGTTAAAGAAATAACTGACCAGTCAGCAGGTAGGATTAAATATTATTAAAGCACCACTAGGGAACTCTTGCCATTGAGCAGCCATCTTTTAACATTTTGGGGTATTATTGTCATTCTAACAAGACCAAGCTCCTATGTAGAGCCATAACTGCACTTTCAATGGTCACATAAAAACTTACTGTTTAGAATTACTTCATAAATTTGCTAAATATTTAATTCTTTCATCAATTCAGTGGTGGAAAAGGTAGGCGGCCGTAGCAAGTAGAGAGCAAATTTAGGTTTAATTTCCCTCATGTTTTTCCCTCATTCTGTGTCTGTTTTTTCTGGCCACTGCCCTTTTCCTCTTCAGGCCTTTATGCTGGTATCAAGTTCTTCATCATAGACTTCCTGTTCAAGAGCTGTCCGAAGCTGCGGGACAAGTACGACACCCCCTACATCGTGTGGAATAGCCTTCCCACCGACCCCCAGCTCAAGGAGAGGACCAACGCCACTGTGTCGCGGCGGGTGAGAGGCGCTAAACGCACATCAGCATTGTTTGCTGTGTCCTTCATTGTATTCCTGTGCTGGTTCCTGCTTTGTCAAACACACACAGATTGTTTGGTGCATGTTAGTCTATGAAACAGCAAGATTATTTCTGCACTGTTTAAGCAGTTTTTTGCTTAAATCAGGGCAACTTATTTCATATTATTGTCAGTGTTATCATTTTTATTAATATTTATTCTTACATATATTTGCTTTATTTTAAAATTTGACCAATGAGCTACTTTAACAAACACAAGGCAACTGATCTGTTTTAATATGCTTAAGATGCAAAAAAAAATTGTTTATTCACACTCAAAATGGAATGAATTCAGGTGTGTCATGTACAAATAAATAAACATTTTGAAAGATCATAAGACTATGAGATTATAAGCAGCAGGTCACTCAGGTTCACTCTTTCATGTTGGCTACTGAAGTGTCAGTCTGCCTCCCACCTCTGACCCCCCGAGGCAGCTCGCAGAGGAAAAAAGGACCAATAAAGTCAAAGTATCTCCAACAGTGTCAATAATACATGAAAAAAACAGCCACTCTGTGATGTGTGTGTGTGTGTGTGTGTGTGTGTGTGTGTGTGTGTGTGTGTGTGTGTGTGTGTGTGTGTGTCAGCAGGTGTGAATATGTGCGTGCCTGTGCTGATGTGCATGTGTGTCTGTGTGCGTGTGTTTGTCTTTGCTGTGGCCTCAGTCACAGGTGTCCTCCTGTCATTTCTTTCTCTCAGCTCTCTGCCACTGAGAAGGTAGGGACTCTGGTGTGTCTTTCCTTTGGTTCCTCTACTCTGCCTGGGTGTGGTACCAGCTCACCTCAATGCGTGCGTGCGTGTGTGTGTGTGTGTGTGTGTGTGTGTGCGCGCGTGAGTGTGAGTGATGTGCAATGTGTGATACACCCTGGGACTCGCCATCAGTGTTAAGAGAATGGATCAAAATGTCATGATATCCCATTTTTAAAGAAATCTTCTTAGTGACAGTGATTATCTAACACTTAAGTCTTGAATAATATCAAAAGATTGACATTTTCGATCCATTGTCATGTTTGCTTCATGGGAAGAAGTAGCTGTGTGTTTACTGATTAGTTAATCGCTGATAGAATAGCACCTTGACCATTGTTATTAGATCATTAAAATCCTCCCTCTCCTATATGTAGTCCTAGGCCCTAAAATGTCAGCTTTTTTTTTTTTTAAATGTGAGTTCCTACGACTTAATAGTATCAATATATAATTCAATTTCTCTTCAAATGTAAATAAATGTACTTGTTCAGTTTGACCATTAGGTTTTTGGCCTATAAACATTTGCTATGTATGTTGAGTGGATGGTGGCTCTGCTTTGCACGTAACACTTGCAGCACCTGCAGCAAAGAAGTGCACATGCAGAGAAGCACATAATGCAACCATGAAGGCTGAAGTTGAATTTCTTGGAACTGGGAATAAGAGTTGTCGCCCTATTGAACATAAAAATGTATGTTCCTCTTATCATTTCTCTTTTCCGGCCATTTTTTTCTTTCATCCCTCTGTCGCCCCGTCTGTTTCCCGCCTCTCCTCTCCTCCTCCTCAGGTGCAGCCAGTGGCGTCTCGCAGCAGCCTCGCCACCGTGCCATGTGGCGTGAGCAGAGAGGAGGAGACCGGTCGCTCCCACAGCACCAAGAAGGGAGCTTTTCATGAGATCTTCAACCTGCAGGAGTCAGAGCGCCCTCTGCCAGGTGAAAGAGTTTACTGCAGCGCCACATTTAATGACATTTCTCATATTACACTGCATTGCAGTTTGTAGGGCTCTGATTTATCTGCACAAGATAAAGTAGGAAGAAAGTCATACACTTGTGTTGCAAGCTGAACTCATTAACTTGCATGCTGAGGTAGATTTTCGTCTCGTAACGGTTTCAAACAGTAATTTGCGATCTTTCTTGTGTTTTCCCTCAGTATGTGAGAATGGCTGGAGGTGCTGCCTGATAAACAGGGACAGGAAGATGCCCACAGACTACATCAGGAACGGAGTGCTTTACGTCACAGAGAAGTAAGTGGGACATCTCCTCTCGTGAGTCTTTTTTTTTTCCATTAAATCTACAACTACTCGAGGAAAGAAGAAATTACTGTTCCGGCTAGAGCCAACGAGACAGGGCGAGCATGCAAGCCAGTGGGTTTGTGGTTGGCTCCCCAGCAGCTACAGCACATTATTTATTTTTTTTCTGTGTCTTAACTGTCCATCAGTCAACAGTAATGAAGTAGGATAGCCTTCCCCCTGAGAATAACCCCGACCTTTTAATCTCCTCACCTGCGTGGCTATGGAACTGACAGGAAGTCCTTTCGGTTTATCGTCCGTTTCGCTCAACCTGCCTCTTCTTTCAGTCAGCTCTCTCCTCTCTGTCCCTCAGTTACCTGTGCTTTGAGAGCTCCAGCTCCCGGTCCAGCTCCTCCAAGAAGAATAAAGTTATCAAGCTGGTGGACATCACTGACATACAAAAGGTAATCACTCTTTCACAGACTTTTTTCTTTTTTGATGATATATTGTTTCATGATGTTCAGTACAGATAATAATGACCTTGTTTTACTCATATATTCTCAGTACAAGGTGCTGTCGGTCCTTCCAGGAAGTGGGATGGGCATCTCTATAGCGACTCCGTCTACTCAAAAGGTACAGCATGAGGAGAATGATGACCATGTTAGCTTTTTAAATTCAGATACTATATATTAAGTGCATCTAGAAGCTTCGCATGATGTCAACTGTTATCGTCACACAGTTAAAATAATCGCTTATGTCATTTTTTGTCGCAATTGTTTTTTTTGCATAAATCTCCTCATGACGCTGGCCACCTATGGCAAGATCACCTACATCCTCAGTTGATCAGATCATGTGATTTTACCCCTTTAAGATAATGGCCTATGGCAAGTGTGTGTCACTTTTGGTGAGGTGTTTTGCGTTTCCTGAAAAACTTAAAATAATCACCTAACTCATTTTTTCAACAGGGTGATGTTATGTTAATTTTATGATTCATTTTTTTTTAATCTAAAATTAGTGCCCTTGCCAAAATTGTAGTCAATAACTCAAATTAACTTTTCTTTAATAGGCATGCTACATATTAGCTACCAGCAGATAGAATGAAGAGAGAAGGGTAAAGTTTTTGCCCTACCTACTAGATACCCGATGAGATGCCTGTCCAACACCAGTTGGTAGATTGGAGTTAAAAGAGTTAAAACAGCAGCCACAAGTGTTACATTGTAGAGGTTTCTGATATGGATTTGAATTATTATTGAACTGTTAAGTGTTAAATAATAGAACAATAATAGTACATACAATATTTCTTCAAATAAAAAACAATATTCGGTCAAACATCCGGTCTCATATCGGCTGGGGTGAGTGTTGACACCAGCCAATAATTCCCAGCCCTCAAATAGAAGCCAGAGAAAAACGAGGAGGGAGAAACACACCCGAGCCAACGATCCCTGATGCTGTGGTCGCAGTAGACCGCTGCCATTAAAATCGTGGCAGGTCTGTTTTTTCCCTGAAAAAAAAGAGCTAAAATACGTCTGATAGAGCTTAAAGTAGATGCTTAATTTAATCACAGGCAAAGCACGGCGGCAGTGGCGTGAAGGGTGGCGTTTTCTTTTCGTTGTTTAAATGATGGATTGTACACAGCTGAAAGTAAATATGAACATAAATTTGAAGTGCGCAGGTATATAGGTCTTACTTTTTGTAATAGTTTATTTGCGAATGCTTTAATCTGCCCATACTCCGTAGTTTCCTGCTTAAAATCTCCCTGGAGAACTTCTCCTGGAACACCTGCTCACCGGAGCTCGTACCCGTGCCTCACGTACTGTGCAGCCGTCATCTCCTCTCACGCTCTTCAGGTCTTCACGTACTGCACTTCTTTTGTTGCGCTAATCACAAAACGAGGAAGCAAATTAAATGGAAATTGAAGACCCGTTTCACTTTGCCTTCGAGATAAACAAAAGCTCCAGTCACACGAAGAGAAAATTCATGAATGCATTTTGCGGCAGTCAAAAAATGTGACAATGTGATCGGTACACTTATTTAGTGACAGAAACTTTTTCTTTATCAGTTGCAATAACAAGTTAAGTGATTTCTATCCGCTGATCATGATGAAACCCACTGTTGTCTATATAAAGCCTCACATAGTACAAACCTTATAACACTTTGTTTCAGTTGTTATTGACGTGACATCAGAGTTGCTTTGGTCACACCTTTTGTCTTTTGACAGCTCTCATCTCATTGTGAGATTATTACACTCTTTCCAGTGCTGCCATTCCTTAATATTTCCTCATGAGTGGTGTGCACGTACGTAGCTTGCTTGTGGTTTACCTTTTGGGACATACTGATGTCATCTAAGTAAAATCAAAGAGCATATTAATGTTGAACTTTGTGTACAGCTGCACTTTTCTGTTCAAAGCAATTTTGTGTTCAGTAAACACATGACTGCATTTTGCGCATAATATATATCTCGTATTGAGCAGGCTATAATTCCAAAGCCACTGAGTTAAACTCTTTTAAAAGGGTCGAAGTCATGCATCCTCTTTTATTACGATTATAGTACTGCATCTTTTCATTGTTTCATTTAAAGTGACTCATCGCGTATTGTTTTTAAACAGCTCCGATTAGTAAGCAAGTATCTGTCTCCCCCAGCCGTTGGTCTTCGGTGCCATGATCCACAGAGACGAGGCGTTCGAGGCCATCTTCACCCAGTACATGAAGATCATGACCACCACCAAACCACCGGCCAGCTCAGAGCTCTAGACGTGACCGTAACACATCTCCACGCTGGGGCTGAAGCCTGGGCCAGAGGGCCTGCTGACTTTCAACTGGACTGGAAGATACTCTCAAACACCACACTCCTCCGCCATCGGCTTCCTCATTGACGCTCAGCTTCGATTGGCGGAGTCTGTTCAGGCCACGTTAGAGGGGGATATGTGGGCGAGTCCGCTACGTGCGTAGTTGGGGATTTAGTGACACACTTCTTGTGGGTACCGGAAAAAAAAACAAAGCAAAACGGACAGAATCCACCACCTGCTTCTGAGAGGAGTGAGGACGTGCGTTTCTGTCAGTCAGCAGAGGGCCGGCGAGGGGGCTGGTTCTCCTCTCCCACCTGACTGACCAGCTGACTGGTCTCCTCACTTAGTCGTCTCTCTGTGTTTGCATGTGCGAGTGTGCGTGCGTGTTTGTGTGGGACGAAATAGTCTTTAACTGTGCCCAGTGGCTCTGTTTTTGTTTTTCCTTCTTCACTCCTCAGCCAGACAGGCGGCGTCTGCAGCGGTAGAAAGAGTTGCAAGAAGAGCTCGACTCGGCTGTAAAAACGTTATCGTCAAACACGCGGTTCTTTCAGCTGGAGGAAACCAAATGTAAGTCCAGCTCTCTAAATTTACATCATTTTGATATTTAACTGGCTGATTGGTGCCTCTCCGCGTAGCCCGCAAAAATTGAAAATTAAAGGAGTATATGTGTGATCAGTCAGTTTTTTTTTTTTTTTTTTGGTTTTGTTTTTTTTTAAATGCGTTAGCTGTGGAATTGTCAGATGAGTGTCAGTCTGACACAAAGCCTTTTCTGTTAGTTTACATTGCTGCTGTCAAATGTTGATTTCTCCTCTCCTTTCTAGACACATCTCAGCAGCTACAATACGTTTTAGTTGACAGTTAAATAGAAAATCTATGATGTGCTCAGCATTTGCTTTGGTGTTTGTAGGTGTGCGTATGTGAAGTGATTCTTTTTTTTCGAAATTTTTTTTTCTGAAATGCCTTTATTTTTACTTTTTTTTTTTTTTTTTTTTTAGTCTTCGTAACAGCCTTTTGGGATGAGCATCTACTCCAGCTGCTGCTGATTATGTGAGGCCATAGACTGTTTATGATCTGGACAACGTGCCTCCACTTCCTTCCCGCTGCACAAAAGTGAAGCCAGAATGTCTCGTGCCGGGACGCTGCCGTCTTGCGCGGGCGACGTCATTTGGAGACAGAATCAGCTCAGCAGTGATCAGACAGCCGTGTCCGGCTAAATCATGAGTCAGTTGTCGGTAGATTTTCACCATTTGAAACAGGCGATATCGGCTATAGAAAGCCAGCGTTCATGCGTCCCCTCGTGTTTATGTGCAATCCCGAAACGGACTCAGCAGCAGCAGTGATGCCCCGCCCACTTCAGTCGCATAAAATTCACTTAAAAATGCATCAACATGAGAAGAACTGCCTCCGTTAAAATAACACAACCCAACTTTGAGAAAATGGGGTTGGGACAAATATTGCATTTGATATTCAAGTTTGGCCCAGGTCTCATCCACTAACATGCAGGGGCCAGGATTTATACCGCATCCAACCACTAGGGGGCGAATTGGATGTTTTGGCTTCACTTTGAAACGGGTCGTCATGCTGTCTAGTTTATATAAATGTCTGTGTGAGATTACAGCACAAACACTGTCATATGGTTCAAACACTGTTTGCCGTTCAGAGTTTTGGCACAGCAGAGAACATTAGCTTCTCTTTTAAAGGCACAATCTGTAAATATATTGAGAAATGTTCCTTTTCCCCATCAGTGGTGTGTCCCCCTGCACTTTATGAGGAGTTGAACTGGATTTCCTGACACTGAGCAGACATGAAAGCCGGAATAAGTGTTTGTGAACAAAAGTCATGACAGAATTCAGTGCTAACACTTTTAGTTCTCCACCGTTGTTCGCCTGTTTAAGGCAGGTCAAGTTCTTATCCAGTCTGAGCACGTCATATTAAAATTGGATGGAACTCTGCCACGTTGCTGTGAGCCAGACAATCTTCAAATTGACCATAAAAAAAAGAAGGTACTTTTACATGAGAATCAAAAAACGGATACTTTTACAAAGCTCCCGCTCCCGTGAAATGTGTTTCAGTATGTCAGCAGTTGAGTCATAAATCCCACCCCGATTGCCAGAGAACAGAGGAGAAATGTCAGTTACACATTTGGCAGCGATGATCTCATGAAAGACTTGTGATTGGGTGATCTCACTTTCATTAATCTCATCTTGTCGGGCTGTGAAAGGTTACATAAGCAGTCTTATACATTCTGGATTTATCCCAAGACCAGGATGATGAATCGGAAAGAATGACACTTTGTTTTTTGTTTGTTTCTTTCATTTTTGCTTCGCCGTAACGCCATGCTGAATAGAAACTGACTTCTGGGTGCTTTTCTGCTCGTTAAATGATCATCCTGATGTGCGATTTTTTTGTTTTGTTTTTTTTGTCAGCAGTAGACCGCTGTGGATAAAAGACTGAACATTTCCACGTCACTTTATTTTGAAGACACCATTCACAAGAGTGAAGCTGGCCTTTGCTCGCTGCAAAATGGGTTTGATGTGTAGAATTATAATGCCAAACTACGTCAGACACTTAAATGTGCTCTGTGAGATGAATGGAGGTGGGGTGCTGGGCTGGAGGCCACGATTTCATCTCAGAGTTCTTAGGAGAAACGGTAGCTACTTCTCTCTCCCAGCTCCATTTTACTGTTTGCACAGCAGCACAAGCTTTAGTTTCCGTGTAAATCTTCCAAAAATGTTAAAAAAAGGGAGACCTTGACATTTGAATATTGACTTCGTCTCCGGTCATTTCATGTGTCGACGTTCATTTCATTTCTCTCAAGATTAAAAGAATCTTAAAATGTCAGGGTTTCTCTTCCAAGTCCATCAGATCCTCCTGTCGTCATTAATAACTAGACTCAAAGAGACTGGATATGAAATTGCTGTGAACGCAGTGGACCAGTTCAAGCCACTTTAATTTCATTTTTAGTTAAAACTAATCACGGATGGATTTGTGTTTTGTTAAGATCCATAATGTGTCAGACCAGGCTTGTCATGAACGAGCTGCCCTCTCAAACGTGGATCTCCGTTTTCATCCAGGAGTAAAACTGATCCATGAACGGGGCAACTTGAGAGCAGGTGAAATCGGCAGTGAACATGTGTGTGATCTGACGGCTCATTGACGTCTTAAAGCTTTTACCCGAAGCCTTTTTTATAATCTGTTAACTCTGAAAATCAGCTCTCTGGGTTTGGGAGGCTGCACTCAGATAAAGCACAGAATGTATCATGTTTTAAATGTTTTGCAGATTGTTTTTTTTTTTTTTTTTCCTTTTGCCAAATCTTTGTTGTTTTTTTGTTTGTTTGTTTTTTTTTGTCTGCCATATTCTGCCTACGCTCATGTTTACAGAATGTTGTAAAAAAACAAAAGAAAAAAAAAAAGAAAGAAAAATATTTTTTCATTGCAACCCAGTTTGAATTCCTTTTTGATTTTGGAGTTATGAAGACTGGCATGGAAACATTGACTCTGCAACACTCACATGACCTGTCTCTGCTCAACTCCGACCCACCAGTGGGACACAAAGAACTGGAGCAGTATTTTGAACTTCACACAGCACATCAATGATTATGCAGCATCGCAGTATTCGGTTGCCGGGTGACAATAAAAACGGCAGAGCAGCGAGCGCTGGTTCAGAGCAGAGACGGCCGGGACTCAAGCGGCAACTTAGGTGTTTCTGACAGCCGGTTCCCGTCATAGTTTGTCCATTGTGACGTGATGCGTCAAGCTACAGGCAAATGTTTCATTCCCACTTGCTTTTCAAAATGAAATAAAATTTGTGCACTCACGGCACTGCAAGGCACTTTGGAGAGAAGCGTCCAGCAAAAAAAAAAAAAAAAAAACAGTCAGCATTTTGGGAAATGTGCTTTATGACAGCTAAATAGATGAGAAGCATTTATTCTTACCTCTTAACCAGCCGCCATTATTGTTTTGGAATGAAAAGTCTGCTCTTGTGTGGATGCTGAGTGGTCCGGGTAACACGTCCTTTACAACAAGTGGCACCTTGCAAGATGTTTTCTCCGATGAGTGAAGACGTGATCTCGCAAGAATTCAGGTGCCTTGAAAGGTGCCCCCTCCTCCCCTTTGTGGCTAAGCTAACTAGCCACTGACGCTAGCTGCATATTTACAGAGGTGGCGGACCGTATGAAGTTCAGCCAACTTAAAGCAGAAATAGTCTCAGTCTATTTAACAGCATTTAAACGTAAAAACGTACCGTTGGCGCAGAGAAAACTAAACCGTAATAATGGAGGATAAAATAAATTCACACCTGTGTCTGTTACCTTGATTCTTTAAACAGCCATTCATCAACATTTTTGACTAAAGCATTTTCAGTAATTTTTTTTATTTTTCTGTTCTTGGGGGGGAATGAACATAATTATGCTTTGGTTTTCGCACTTTTGGAAGAGAACACAAATGTGTTGCTGGTTTAATAAGAGATTTAATTGGTTACCGGTTCAATCTGTTCCACCTTGCAAAAAAAAAAAAAAAAAAAAGTGTCCTATCCAGATGCTGTATCAGTCAGGTCAGCAGTCACCTGTCGGCAACAAAGACTGGATTAGTTCCGATTTATCTTCTACTGCACTTCAAATACATCCGAGTTGCGTCTGCGCAGTTTCTCGTGTGCGTTTCCCAAAATGTCAAAACTATCGCTGTAAAGTTGTGACTTGTAAGCAGCACATCATGACTGCCAAACTATGTTTCCTGATGTTTGAAC
Organism: Dactylopterus volitans; assembly: GCA_901007715.1. Taxonomy (NCBI): domain Eukaryota; kingdom Metazoa; phylum Chordata; class Actinopteri; order Syngnathiformes; family Dactylopteridae; genus Dactylopterus; species Dactylopterus volitans. The sequence goes on from CAAKHG010037791.1 coordinate 12,571, forward strand.
TGCCGCTGTAGCAGTGACGGGGACCTCCTCAAAAACGGTGGCGTTGCCTTCTCGAGGTCCCGCTGCAGCCTGTGTCATCTGTTTTGTGTACTTCCTCTGAGTTAAAGATGTGAATTAAAGCCTTTACGGACACATGTCGGTGTTTAAATGTGCTATTTCGGACAATTCAAAAAAAAAAAAATGATTTTGTCTCGAGGCTGCAAACAGCCTCGGTTTGAAATGACGACATTGACAGGAGTTCATTTCAAAATTCAAACACGTGAGGAAAATCTCAATGAGAATTTAATATTGGTACAGTCGGTGAACTGCTAATTAAAGGGCACTGAGGCAGTCGTCACAGTCATTAGTGTTTATCTGTCGCAGTGTCTGACTTTTGTTTTTGTCAAAGAGGAATTTGTATACAAAGTTATTGAAATGTACAGTGAAGTAAACAAAAACCACTGAGTTTTTAAAAGACATGTCTACTGTAAAGGATAATGTGATGTACATTTTTTAATTTAAGTAAATGAATTTAAGGTATTTCGCCCTTTGTGTCCGTCGTCTTTTTCGCCCTGGTAAATATGTACCTTCTCACGTTATGTTTTATTGCAATTATCCTTTTTGGTAAAAATGGGGGTAGGGGGTGTATCTTTGTTTTATTTTTACCTCAAGATTGTAAAAGGATGTGATTAAATGCTGCCTGATTGAAAGTTGTAGCAGGAGTTGCTGCCAATGGTAAGTTTAGCAGGTATATATAGTTTAGTGTGATTATCTAAGGTTGCTAAATGCAAAGAAGTTGGCTAAACGCAACTAACAAACTAATGTGAGACAAAGTTAAAATAGAAATGGAATAGAAAAAGTCTACATAGTCAGTGAAGAATTTTTTTCTTGCCAGTAGGTGACCAGATTTTTGATATTTAAGTGAAGTGAGGAAACAAACAGTCAAAGTAACATTTCCATCTCCAGATATCAATCTGCGCTTTTTGAGGAGGAAAAAAAAACTATACAAAGATCATGTTTACATTTATGCTGTTATTTTTGTATCAATCAATTTGGAGGCATATTTTTCACAGGTCTAATTCAGTAATTCTTCCATCTGGGTTGCGTTTCCTCCTCTCCATGCTGAAGTACCTGCGTGTCGCCACATGGGGTCACTGTGAGACCTTTGTTCAAGATTAATGGCGTCGGCTTTTCTCCGGAGGGAGGTCAAAGGTCAGGGTCAGCTGCCTAACCCTGTTCACAGTCGCTGCACACTCTGGCCATGTTTACGCGAATTCAGCACATCGCTCAAGGATGTTTCAGTACTTTATTCTCCATGTTGAAACAAGGAAGTGGGCAGCTTGATGCGATGTGATGCATCTCGCTCCATTTCTAAGGTAACGGGGGAGGAATCGCATGATCGGATGAATGAGGGCGGGCTTGCTCTTCGTCTTGACCCCTGCGAGTCCAGGCGGCAACATACAGCCTGTAGCTTTAAGTAAGAGCACCATGCGGAGATGAGAAGTGCTGTGTGTAATGTTAGGATTTTAAATATCAATTTCATGGATGAAAATCAACCTAGCGATCAGATATCTGCTGGTGTGACAGGAAAAAGACGTTGCTGCGTTGCTTTGTGAAAGGCTGGAGGCTGCTGCATTTCAGAAATAAAGTAGCAGTAGACAAGATATTTCCACTTTCATTAATCCATATTGAGTTTTTTTTTTTTTTTTCTGTCTGCTTGCGATCACTGTCAGCCCAGGGTTATGAACAGGCAGTAAATGGAGCGCCCCATTCAGTATGCGGATAGTGGCATTATTCTACAACCAGTCAACATTTACTACAAAATGACGAAGCCCAGGCTAAAAACTTGTTAATTTAAATTTGTAAATTTCAGTACAGTTCATCCAAAAACAGAAAAAAAACCCCCAAACAATCAGAAACCTTCACAACTCGGGTAGAACTCTCAACAGAACTGACGAGTGTGCAGACGTGAAAAATGCACGTTCCTAGAAAACGTGATTAAGAAAAAATACCGTGCAAGTTGGAAATGTTAGACACGGACTGCTGATTACACCGACTGTGAGAGTGGACATTTTATTTCCAAAGGGGAGGGAAAAAAAAGAGTCACGCAGCGTCACCACCATCCTCCATCCCCCCCTTTTTAAGAGTTTAGGAATTTTGAAATTGCCGTTTGAGTGTAAATGAGTCACTGGTAAGTGCCATCACTCAACGCTGTGGGAGGCGGCGTGTTCAGAAGCTCTTTAAATCCAATTTACATTTTGATTGAGTCGGCCTGCAAATGTGAACGCCAACTAATGCATCCACAGCCGCAGACAAACGCAGCCGAGCAGATGATGAAGCAGACTGGTGTCGGTGGGGCTGTTTTTTGATATAAATATATATATTTTTTATTTTTTACACCAAGCACTGAAGCACTGATGATTAAAATCTACAGAGATAATGTGGCTTATCTTGAGAAGAATGGAAAACAAAACTAGCATTTAAGAAAAGCCGCAGTGCTCTCATCAAGTAACGACGTGTCAGAGGTCAGACGTCCTGCAGCTTCTCCTCTGCTCTTCGTGCATGGGGGCGCCGTCGCCGGACGGCGGAGGGCGACGGAGAGCTCGCGGCTCTCCCAAAGTCGGAGGCGTCGCTGTGTGAGCGACACCTCCGTCATTCGCGGGCTCCTGTCGACCCCGTCGCTTCGCTTGATGGATTCGGTGTATTTTTAGTCTCCCCCGACAGACGCACATTACCGAGCGCGGCGCCATTTGTACAGCGCCGCGGAAAACGGCGACACAGTTTGACGTCCGGGCGGCGTCTCCTTGTCCAGGTCGCTGGCGCCCTGGTCAGTGACTTTGCTGTAGGCTTGAGAGTAGTCGAGCGCGGACAGAGCGGAGACAGACGGACGGACGGACGGACACGGAGCAGGTGTCATCAGCTGTTATTTTCCCACTGTTTTGAAAAATAGATGCGCTATTATGTTCTGCCTCTGCTGTGAAAGTTGTTTTTGAAAAGAAAACCCCACGTCCGCTGAGAGTATTTTTGCAAAAAGACAAGTTTTGGCAACGCTTTTGTCTTATGCGACCAGCTTTGACGTGAGTAGAATACACATGCTAGCGTGATGCCTGATGGCAGGAAATACGGCATTGGACATAAAAGCTGCTCTGATCAATACTTCTATTGAATGTTAGTATAGAGGCCTTGCTGCTGCACAACCAGCACTGCCCCAGTATATGAAATATCCCAGCATGCACCTGTGGAAATATTCACTTAAATACTGCTGCTACTATTGTCTGTACAGCTTTATTACATCTTGGTTCATATCTTGCTTTTTTAAACCTTTTTTTTGTTGTTTTTTACTCGCCTAATGACACCTTATACTCGATGGTTGATGTTTTTTTAACGGTTGCGTCTCTATTCTCTCTCCCACCTTTGCTACTGTACTGTAATAATGCAAATCTCCCCACTGTGGGACAATCAGAGGATTTAATGTGAACTTACCTAATGGAATTATTATCGCTCTTTGCAGTTTACGTCAGCACCACAGAGCATTGTTTTGGTTTGATGGACACGACCTTACTGGCTCGCATCACGGATTGTTTATAACGACGAACTGCGCGTCTCCACTTCCAACCACTCTTCAAAAACGAGGTCAGACTGACGCGTTTACATCCTGTTGCACTCGGCATGAAACAATCCGCTCTGCTTTAACTTTGTCAGCATTGATGTGAATGGGAACGTGTGCATGCGAACACATTAATATGAACACGCTTGTTTGTGCTGTGTTTATCCTGTAACACTCTCATACAACAGTCTCAGCGATATATATATATATATATTTTGGACTCTAGTTCTCATTGACATGCTCATCAGGAGCTTGCGCAGCCTGCGCAGGTGCTTTTGCTCTTATGTGGTCTGATTAGAGGTGAGATATGAGCTTGAAACCTTCTCGGTGTGTCTGCTATGGTGGGACAGCATAAACCTTTATCTCACTTTAACATGATGTGGTGGATCCGCGCAACGCAGCTGCACCCGATCTGAACCTGAGCAGAGACTCAATCAGCCACAACGAGCGAACAAAAACACCTGAAGGGCTGCAGGGGAACTACGGGGGAGCTTCAGACGCCGAAACAGGGACAATTAAAAAGCTGCTTTCAAGAGGATTAACAAATTATTGCACTTGACAAATAGCAGGCAAAGATGCCGCGCAACTTTTAAAGTCAAAAACTTTTCATTAACATCCCTGATGGAGCGCAAAGCGGAACTGGTTCAGTATGATGTGTTTGTGATGTGTCTAGTCATTAGCTGCAATGGGTTGAGGTGACCTCTCTGTCACAGTGTGTGTGTGTGAGCGCGCGTGTGTGTGTGTGTGTGTCTCAGGAGTGGAGAGGACAGGCGTTTGGCTTCCTGGGCATTGGTCATTAGTTAAATGTTGAAATGATGCCTCCCCTAAAGCACAGCAGGCCACTCTGGCCATCGCTCTCCCCTCTAGCAGCTGTCAGTACCCAGCATAATGACACACACACACACACACACACACACACACACACACACACACACACGGTTTCTCTCTTTGCATGATACATCTGCTTGTCGCAAGCCCTCATCATGGATGTTGATGGCAATTTTGGGCATAATAAAGACCTGCCATAACTAAAGAGGAGAATTTCAGTCAACACAATGCACAACCTACTGTTGGTGCTCAGCATTTTGCGGCGCGGCTATTAACAGGCTGCTGAGTCAGACGTGGACCAGAACCCGGCTCGGTTACAGTCGCCTAGCCGGAGTCTCACCCGAAACAGCAGCGGAGCGGCAACGGCAGCTCTTTGTCTTTATGGATATTGCGTCTTTCATGCAGATCTGGCGTCAGTTTCGGCCTCGCCGTGAACCTTCTGCTTGTTCCATGAAGAACGCTCCACAGCGGCGTTGAGAGGGACGCCCACGCGGACAGGAAGCTGCTGTTTCCATCTGCAGGGCCGAATCATCTGCTATTTCACAAAACACGCCACATACTGTTTTTACAGCCACCAAATGAGGCCTTCATCAGTCTGGGTCGGGGCTTTCAGAGAGATAAACACACCAGCCCTAGAAAACTTCTAAAAGCCTCTGTGGCGCCACTTGTGGGCAATTAAAAGTAAGTCGACCTGTCTTTATGTCTGGCACACGGCCGACGCAAGAAGTTTAGAAATACTGGGGTCATAAATAGTCAAAGTGCCCCCCCGAGCCACCAACACTCCCCTAAAAAAGGAAATATTTTGAGGACATTTCTTGAGGAATGAACAACTGCTGATCCACTCAACACGATTAGAAACTCTGAATGGTCCCATAACTTTGTTAATATGCACCATGGATTAGTTTCCAGAAATTTTTTACACTAAAATTATTTAGAAGCTACGGACCTGCACAATAAAAGCTTCACCGTTTCCCAACATAAACTTCAATTTTGTGTGTCAGACTCCCAAATGGTTGGGAGTTAAATTCTGGCGATGAATGCTGAATCTTTGAAAAGTAATGGAATGGAACCAGAACAAGAGTGTTGCGTGTAAATGCAAATTTCCAGCACGCGCGCACACACACACACACGCACACGCACACACACACACACACACACACACACACACACACTATGCAAACAACCTCGATGTTCTCAGTGCTTCCTGCTCAGGTATTTGAGTTACACCCCTGTGTTGATAAAAACATAAAATTGCTTTGAATCAAGATAACTGATAGAAAACAACAAAGGACAAGACAAACACGAATGTTGTCAGGAGGTGAGATCGAATCTTATGCATCTCTGGAAGAAACACAACTCTGCCCTTTATTTAGAAAAAAAAAAAAAGCTGTGTTGGTAAAATCCAATCATTTCATAAAGAAGAGGCAAAATGAGGGATTTGTTTAAACCTTTGTACTAAAACCTTCATATTTTGTTAAAAAAACAATCCAATTTTTTCTTGAATTTAATATTTATCCTTTGTTCCTTTTTTAAAATCAGTTAATCTACAATGGAAAAATGAAAAGACATAAACGTGTTGAGGAGAATAAATTACCGCCCCCCCCCCCCCAAAAAAAAGTACTACCTTGCCACTCCCTCCTCTCTGATCATTCTTATACAGTTCCTATTAATAGAAACACTAACATTAGCCTGTGAAGATTAACCACCAGTGCAGAATATGTGCGATAACGCAAACCCCACCCAAAAAAAGTGAAATAAATATCTCTATGTGACAGTAGAACATGTCATGAGATATTAAAATGTGCAATCTAAATTAGGTGGAACCATAATGAACGAGAGCCACTTTAGCTGCTTAATGTCCCACCATATCTCCGTGATATATTGAACATAAGTAGTTATGTTAATGAGGTCATTAATTAAGCTAATTTGCATTCATTTGCAAATAACTCTACGTCAGCACACTTGTCCTCACATAATAGCCGGTATTAATGGGCGCTCTGCGTCGTAACCTACAAAGGTGTGATGGCAGTTTCGCGAAAATCATCTTCTCGTTAAAGTCTAAATTTACCCAGGGAGGCGTGTCGCTGTCGGAGCGGCTCGTCTGGGCTTGTTCGAGGCACAATGTGTGTCTGAGGTGTGCGGTTCCATCATTGTTGAGGCGAGATCTGCATAACAACAGCGCACGACAGAGACGCGGAGCAGCGGGATCACGTGCGCTTCGATCAGTGGCAGCAGAACCTCGGCGCCTGAGTGCGTCTGCGGCCGCGTTCTCCGGTCCCGCGTGGGGCTGCTGTTGGGAGCGGCGGTGGCGGCGCGGCGGTGGCTCGAGGATCGCGTGGTGACGGGCGAACGCCGCACAGGTGTGACCGGCGGCGACCGCCAGTCTGCAGGCCACTTAATCATCACACACACACCAGAGTCAGTCACCTTGACTGATGCTTGTTTGTGTATTATGAGTTTAAATCATCTCCCTCTGTGTGAAGCAGATGCGTGGGCGTGTGTGTGTGTGTGCGCGTGTGCGTGTGTGTCGATGACTGAGTGAGTTTAATCGTCCTCGCTTGTGTGCAGCTGTGAGCTTCACTTTCCGGACTTTTTTTAAACTTGTCGCAGGCGGCAAATGGGCCCGTAATTAAAAAAAAAACAACCCCAAAAACAGTTTCATTATTTGATTTGTTGTCTTGGTCCTCTTTTCCATTCGATAGTTCGAAGTTTGGCAGATCACATTTTGTTTTTTGGAAACGGAGTTGTACTGAAACAGCGAGGTAAGTGTGTGGAGGGTCAGGCTGGGTTTGGGGTCAGGAGGTCACCAATCAGTAGGAACACTGTTGCTTGTGTGTATACGCTGAGCCACCGACTGTCACTCGCAGCAGTATTGCAGTACTAATCCTCCCTATGCAGATACCGAATTCCTCTCCTTTTAGAGCTCTTTATTTATTCCCCAATAATTAGAAACCAAATAAATCACTGTGATTTACGGTCTGTTTTTGTTCTGAACCGGGTATTTTCTTAGTAATGTTTATTGTAATGAAGTTATTTTGTAACCCTCCTGGCATCCGTCCTCAACTGCCTGCAGCGGCGCTGCGATGCTAAAAGTCACCCGAGGGTCGGCGGACTTATTCGCATTCATGCGCTGCTCCACTTGTAGGGAAGTTGGAGTTTTGACGTGAAACGGTGCCAGCTTGGGTCCCGGTAACATTTGACACGCCGGTGCCAATTAGGTCCGAAACCTTCCCTCAGGACTCCCTCGGTCACACACACACACACACACACACACACACACACACACACACACACACACACACACACACACACAGACATAAACTCTCACAACCTTCCCCGAGGCCTCCAGCTGTTTGCTGCATAATGAAGACTGTGGAGGAGGGGGACTGAACTGTTTGTGTGTGTGTGTGTATATATGCGTGCGTGCGCGTGTGTGTGTGTGCTGCTACCTCTGCTGTTGCTATGTGGAGCCGCACGCTGGCTGAAACCGGTTGATTCAGCAGCGGTAGAACTGCAGCTTATGACACAACACGCACTTCAAATGGAGCTCATGCTGTCGTCTTTGGACTTTTGCACTCGACCCTGAACGAGCCCGAACTCGGAGGAACGTTCGACGCCCAGCAAGCTGCTTCCTTTTTTTCAGCGTCGATTCGCTCGGTCAAACGGCAAACGAGGACGAGCAGCGGGTCGCCACGGCCTCGGCTCCCGCGGTGCTCATCTACTCTGTGTTATCACATGTTGCTACATTTTAAAACAAGAAGTAACGGTACTTATGGGTGCTTTTTTTCCTTGTGTCTTAGCTCCGCCCAGCGAGGATACGAGAGAAGACGGATGGATGCTACACGAAGCTGCTGGTCCTGAGTCTTAAATAAGAGAAGGTACAAACAAGCTTTGTGTATGGATTGGAGGATTTGTTGGAATCGACGGTTCTCCAGTTAAAAATGAAATCATTTGCTTCAGCTGCTCGACGTTAATGGTTGCAGGGAAGATACGACTTCTTCCTGCTCAGACGTCCGGTTCTTGGCCAATGAGAGGACTGCGAGTGGCTATTTGTTGGCATTCAAAGTTAAGTGTGCACTAACTTGTGCTAAAGTGCAACTGTACGATTTGCTTTTTTCCGTTTTTGTTTTTTGTTTTTTTTGCAGTCACGTGTTGGAGCAGACAATGCCAAGAATCTCCATAAAAGAAAACTTCAGGTGGATATAAGAGTGTGAAAAACTTT
>CAAKHG010037794.1:0-26546 GCA_901007715.1 Dactylopterus volitans
CTCCCCGTGCAGCAGACAGCCAGCTCGTGTTCCGGTGAGGAGCTGACGGTAAATGAGAGGCCGTCACCATGCCCCCAGGGAAGTATGGGATGCAGGAGGAGTGGGAGAGGGAGGGCGGCCAGGAGATCATGATGGACTTCCTGCTGCCTACCGGGATCTTCCTCAAATTCCCCGTGTCTCGCAACGACACCATCAAAACCATCAAAAAGGTACGTCCGCTCGCTCGGGCTGCATATTTGGGCAACCTTGATTTCATATCTCCCCCACTCCACCCCCCCACCACCATCGCAACGGCGCCGCGGCCCTTAAAGCCCCCCCGACCGCTGCACTGCAGCACGGGGCCGCCGCGCTCCGCGAGCGCCGTTGCAGAAAAAAATGCGTCACCCCCTTTGCCACGCTCCCAGAATGTGCTCTTAAACAGATTGCCCGCGCTAAATATTTCATCCGAACATTTAAAGTGATTGGAGAACAAGCGCCGCGCGATCCATCCCGAAGTTGTGATGTCGGAGCGGGGGGGGGCTCTGCCTGCCTGCCTGCCTGCCTGGCCGGCCGCGCGCAGGCCGCCTCACTGTGCTCTCCGGCAGATCTGCTGCTAAATGTGAAAGTGCCGGTTTCTATGCCAACAGTTTTGCCACTTCAGGCTTTTTTTTTTTTTTTTGATTGAGCTGCGCTAAGTGATGATGCTCTTGGAAGACGCTGCGCTCTTAGAGAAGCTGTGCTACACTCGTGTCTTTGAGGGGTCGGTCCGCCTTTTAAAATCACTGCTGTGTTTTTCCGCAAATGTTTTGAATTGTGCCTTTTGCGCAACGGCTCCAGCCTAAACAGCCTTGCGCGTCTCAAGCCCCCCTTTGGCGAGCGTTCACCGGGCTGCCGCTGCCGCTGTGTCTGGTTTCAGATGGTTTGGAAGAACGCCAGAGCCGAGCCCCTGTTCTGCGCGCTGGATCACCCCGACGCGTACGTCTTCACCTGCATCAACCAGACTGCAGAGAGGGAGGAGCTGGAGGAGGAGTCCAGGCGCATCAGCGACGTCCTGCCCTTCATGTGCGTTTTGAAGCTGGTGGCGCGGGAGGGCGACCGCGTGCAGAAGCTGACCAACACCCAGATCAGCCTTTTAATTGGCAAAGGTCAGTAACGCCCTTCGCCCAGGAGCAGGGACGCTACGAGAACCACTAAAGGGCTTTTTGGCGGCCTTCAGACAACATACGCGTTTGCGATGGGGTCTCCTGTCGTCATCGAGAGAAGGTCGCACATTCGCCTGTCTTCCCTTGAGTGGCGTCTCAGATTTGCTGGATTGTCCCTTTTTGTGACGCGTTTTTTCCGCGCCAGTGCAATTTTCTGCTGAGACAGGATCCGCTTGCCAGGGAAGAGACGCAGCCTGTCGATATAAGAATTCAGTCACAGCCTCCGCCGCTGCATCAGTATCATCTCTGCGCTGCCTCACATCTGCTGCCGTTATATCCTGCCTGGCATACAGGGGGGGCGGAGGGTGTGGGGGAGGTCCTGCAGCACACCAGTCTGAGGCGATTCGGTTTCCGAGCTGGGGAACGGCTGTTAATGATGCCGCTCTCCTCCTGTCCTTCAGACATGATGCTAACATCTTCCATGTTGTTCCAAAATGGTTACAACAGCCGGCCTTGAAGTCACTCCAGATAATCAATTAACAGTTTTAGGGTTTTTTGTTTTTTTTTAATGTGGAACACACAGAACACATTTTTGAATGAATTTGTTCGACCAAATTAGAGGAAATATCAAGGTTTTCTATGGTGGCTTCGGAGTGGAAGTCATGGCACCCTGGCGTCAGAGCTGAAGCTGTGGCAGCAGTCCAGGAGCTTGGGAGTGCGACCGCAGTTAAATTGAAACACTTTAATCAGTTTTTTTTTTCTCAGTCTTTACTGTCTTGGAGGCCAGTGTTAAGCTAGCTGTAGGCTAATTTAGCTAGCGTGAAAATGAAGGGCCTGTGGGTGAACTACATGCTATCAGCTAGCTGCTAAAATCCAGAAACGCCATCGTGCGTAGCCTTTTCTTTTTTGTTGTTTAATTTCCAATATATCAGATTCAAGCAGGTCCTCCTCAGAATAAATGTTTGTACCGCAAACACAGCAGATATGTGTGAGTTGTTGTTCCTCACAATCTCTTCATGGGGTTTTGCAGGTTTGCATGACTTTGAGGTCCAGAAGAACCACGAGGTGAACGAGTTTCGGACTAAGATGCGAACGTTTTGTGAAGAGAAGGCCCAAGAGCGGCAGATGTTGCCGTGGCAGCAGTGGATGGAGTACAGCTTCCCGTGCGACCTGGAGCCGTGCCCGACGCCGGCGCCGAACAGGAGCACCAAAGCAAAAAACGCCAAGATCTTCATCAACGTCAAGTTTGAGGCTTGCGACGTGAGTTGATCTGTTGTGTTTTTTGGGTTTGGTTTTTGTTTTTTTTTTTTCGTTTTTATGACTCATTTGCAGGGGTTGTGAGTGAAACCTGCTGTTCTGGTTTGATGGCTTTTGGGCTTTATTTGAAAAACCCTGCTTCCACCTCTAGTAGAGAAATGGCGGTGGGAATGTGTTTGGCAATCCCCCTCCCACACCGCAATCACCACCTTGCATACCTTTCAAAACATCGCTTTGGAGCAGCATCCACCGACGTGAAAGCGACGGGTTTTATGGTTTCCTGCAAAACTGGCACTTTCTGAGTTTGAATGAAGCGGTGCGTGGGTCCCCCAGGAGAGCTTCATGCTGCAGCAGGACCCCGAGGACCTGCCGCAGGCCCTGATAAGGAGCGCCCTGAAGAAGAAGGCCACCGTCTTTCGCTCGGTGCGACAGGAGCCTGAGGACTACACCTTGCAGGTCAACGGGACTTGGGATTTCATCTACGGGAAACACCCACTGTGCCAGTTCAAAGTAAGTGACCACGAAAGCAGCCACTTTTAGCCCTTTTCACAGTTTCACAAAAACGCTGCATAAGCAATCTGCACCTTGGTACATTGTAGCCTTCAAAAGCTGAGGATCATGAGGCGTTATAAGTCTGTATCGGGTATTTGCGCAGCTCAGTTAGGCCCCATGCGTCTGCAGCCTGGAAAACACCTTCAATGAATGACATACCTTTTTTAAACAAACAAAAAAAAACATCTCCAGGTGGACGTTTGAGGATCATCTTTGTGAATGACGCCTGACACATCCGGCGCAACGTGTTGCTGCCAAGTTCACTTTAGGCCAATAAAAAAAAGCCGCTGTCGCTTGGTTTCAGAGGCTCCCGCGCGCCTTTTTGCGCAAACAAAAGTCCAGATGTTGAGTGAGGGTTTTCCAACAGCCGCTTTCTTCTGTCTGTGCTTTCCAAGGCGATTGGGCAACCCGAAAGACTTTCATCGGCCTCTCATATTTTTACGCAACCGATTCTGAAACGAAAACCGGCTGAAGCTCAGAGCCGTTCTTCAGCAACTTTATCCTCGCAAAATTTCCCCCCATTCTATCTCAGCAAACCGTGCACATCAGCGTCGGGGTCGTCAGTTTCTCAGGATAGGCGTAATTTTTCCTCTCCACGCGGAGGTGGTCCCCGCGAGGCTGAAACCATCAGGAGGTTACTCAAGTTTTTTTTTTCTTTTTTTTTTTTTTCTGGCAACTCCGCTGTTGATTTAGAAACTCCAGCTACCTACGGGGCCGTGGGGGGGGGGGGGTGACTCATATCGCCTCGACAGCACCACCGAAACTGCATCCATCCACACATAATACGATTATGCCTCCATTGACCTGCAGCAAATGAACAGCCTCCATGAGTTAACCCGTGCTCCCCAGGCCACTGGGAAAGTGCGTGAGCTGACTGATGGCTGTGCCAGTAAACAACAGAATCCTCTCTTCTGTCCCCTCCTCTTTCGCCCCCCCCCCCCCCACAGTACATTTTCTCATGTTTGCGGAATGGCCAAAACCCTCATCTAACCATGGTGCACCACTCCACCATCAGCAAGTATCAGGAGGAGCAAGGCCGACTGTGCAGCCAGGTATTCAAGAGCCGCTCCTTGTCCAGACCCCCTCCGCTGCCCCTGAAGAAGGTAAGAGGTCAGCCGGTGTCGGTCATTAACAGAGCTACATTCTTTCTCTCCATTTTTTTTCCCCTCTCTCTTCTGGATCGTCTTCCCTTCTTTCTTTCTTTCGTTCCTTCCTTCTTACTCTCCTCCGTTCTCGTTCCTGCTCTTTCCCTCTCGCAGCCGCATTCGTGGACTTTGGCGCGTGTGGACCGTGCCGCGCCAGACGCCGTAGAATCATTTACACCTGACGTCTTCGCGTGCGCTCGCTGTCGTTGAGGGCGGGTCGTGTTACCTGCCGCAGAGCAGAGCTGGCGCTTTTTTTTTCTTCTTTTTTTAAAAAAATCTTTTAACTAAAGTGAGTCGCGTGTAAAAAGAGGAAAAGAAGAGCCAACGTAGAACAATACAATTGCATGTTTTAGCTTCCTCCAGTTTCTTAGTTTGGACCCCCTTTATGTTTTTTTTTGTTTTTTTTTAAATGTGCATTTATGTGCTGCTATCTTTTGACACGCAGGCAAAATAAAAAACCCGAAGCAGCGGCTCTATGATTTTTTTTTTGACAGAAAAGGAGTGCGCGGGGGGTTAAATGCCTCTCTTCTGTATCCCTTCCACAGCAGAACACCTCCTCTCTGTGGTCCATCAATGAGCCTTTTCACATTCACCTGCTGCAGGGCAGCAGAGTCAATGCAAATGAAGGAATGAAGGTTGGTGTGGTTTTGCGTGGGTATTCTCTCCTTTTACTGCTCAATGAAGTGTGGCATTCTCTTGTTTACCAATATCTCCATTTCAGTTGTAGGAACAGTGGGTTTGACATATAAATGACAGGGGATCACATGGCCCCAGACCACACATTTCCCATAATTCATCATGGCGGTTGGTTAAAGCTTCAAAACAGGAAGTGGGGAGGGCCTATCTGGGTTTTACGTCTCATTCTGAGTCCCAGATTCTAAGAAAAAAGACAGACTCGCTGTCTCTCCCTCTCTCACTTTGAATGTGCTGCTGTTTTACTGTTGCACATCTTCAAATTTGACTCTGTGCTCCATCAAACTGAGACTGGTAAATAACTGCCAGAAACGTGAGAATATCCACTAATACTTCATGTGCGATATTCAGTATTTTTTGCAGTCCTAGGTTGTTGTTTTTTTTTTCAGTTTCCAATTATTATTTTTTTTATCCCACTATGTCAAAAAAAAAAAAAAGTGTGAGAACACATGCAGGGAATCCTGTTAATGTGCGTCTGTGTGTCTTTGTGATTGGGTTTCATAACTAACCATGTTACTGTTTAGATGGTTTGCTAAGCATAAGTGCACTGCCGGATGCTGCCTGAGAGCACATCATGACTCATGGCGAATTTGTCCTGTCATATAATTATCAGTCATGTCTGCGGTCGGCAGTCGTTTGACAAACACAACCTGGGGGGGAATATCCACTCATACATTTTGCAAATATGGACTCGGGCTATCTTGATTTGGCAAAAGGACAATAATGGTCTTGCGATATTGAATTTCGACTTGTGCAGTTGTTTATTATTTTCTTTTGATGGACTGAAAGGAGCTGTGACCCGCTTACATTATGAATGTGTAAACCCCTTGACTTGTAGCCCCAGCGACACAGGAAGCCCTGTGTCGCCTCATTAAGTGGCTAAATTGTCCGCAATCAATTTCCCCTGAGCTCATCAGCTTCCGAGCCCCCATGTCATGCCCTCATCTCTGCATGTTGCGCCCCCCCCCCCACTCCAGCTCGTGGTGCAGGCGGGCCTCTTCCACGGCAGCGAGCTGCTCTGCAAGGTGGTGACCAGCTCCGAGGTGACCGTGTGCTCGGAGCCGCTGTGGGACCAGAGGCTGGAGTTCGACACCAATGTGGCCGACCTGCCGCGCATGAGCCGCCTGTGCTTCGCCCTCTACGCCGTGTTTGAGAAAACCAAGAAACCCCGCGGCACCAAGAAGAAGAACAAGAAAGCGGTGAGTGGCGTTCTCAGGCTCGTCACGGGGAGCTAGGTGCGATGGAGTAGGCGAGTGTTTGGTCTGGTGGGTGTGAATTTGTTAGCAGGCACAAACAGATCTGTTTCCTCTGTTTGTAGTGCGGGTAGGCGTGCGTGTGTGCGTGCGCGCGTGTGTGTGCGTGTGTGTGTGTGTGTGAGGGGCGGTGTTTCTCTGCTGTGTCTGGTTGTGCAAGGGAGTTCATTGGCAAGCCTGCGGTTAACGTTTCATCCGCTTCGACTCTTTTTTTATCTGTGCATCCCTCCGAAGAAGGGAAGAAGGAAGGAATTTTTTTTTGTTTTTGTTATTTTGCAAACGTTAAAAGGAATTCAAGATTCTACGTAGCCGCCGCGTCTCTGACCACCAGAGCCTCTTACACCATAATTCACTTCTCCCTTCAGCAGATTGAGCATAGTTTCGCTCTTCGGTTCCCACTCCAGACCCCGAACACCTGCTCTTGCTTTATGCAAATTTGAGTCGATCGCCCGTTAGCAGTTAGCTCAGAGTTCCCAGCGCAGGAGTCACGGCCGGGGATGGAAAAGGCCAAAGAGGATGCTGACAGAGGAAGTGAGGAAAAGGAAGAAAACAAAAGGTGAAATCTTCACCTGTTATGATTCGCTTGGCCGAGATTACATTTTAACGCACGGCTGCTGTGGGCGAATAGTCTGGCGGTCTCACTAGAAACTTAAACACGCCATTGTCCTCTAATAAACATGAACGCGAGCAGAGGCCGCCGTTGCTGAGCAGAAGCGTCCTCGCGCTGCCCACTTGGGACCCTTTTAAGAAACTGCAACGCTCCACTACAGTTTTTCTCCTCCACATTGGGATTTTATCAGGGCTGCTTTCATTCAGAGCTTAAATCATACTCACCAGTCATGTATTTTTATGAGGCACACCAAATGTATCAGATGCAAACCAGATATCAGCAGACAGATCTGTGAGTCGCGGGCGGGTTTACTGTCGCCCTTAAAACCTTTTTTTTTTTTTTTTTTCGGCGCCAACTCTTTTTAAGGTTTCTAAATAAGACCTGACCACATTATCACCATTTCCCCATTGTTGGGTGCACGAGTGCCCCCCCACCCCCCGGAAACGTTCAGCTGGGTTCTGTTAAATTCAATTCCGTTTCAGAGGCTGTAAGGGGACATCAAAAGGCTGGTTGCAGCGGCGATGCTGGTGACGTTGAGTTGACGGGGAGCGGTGCAAATGTTTGACGGGACCGACACGCGTGAAACGGCACCATCCAGTCCCTGACAGCGTAACGCGCAATACAGTAAAAGGCGCTGATCAGCAATAGTGATCATAGTCCAGCAGGGGCAGTCTGCAGGCACTGAGGGGAAACTGCATCTAACTTGGCAGTCATGTAATAATTCCATTCAAAACAGAAAAAAAAAAAAATTAATTGATTGATCCACTCGCTGAACCGACTATGAACCTGCGTCTATACTTCAGTGCTCTCTCCCTTGCGTTATTCCAAATTCATTTCGCAGCGCTTCTAAAGCGTCGTCAGCGGCCCTGGCAAACTGTGAAAGGCATTTTGACGCGACGTTCTGGCATTATAAAGATTAAGAAATGAATCAAGACAAATGTGGGCAGATAGATCATTGCTAAGTGTCTTATTAGTCGCTGCTCTGATTACATGCATTCATTTATGAAATGATCTGCCAATCTATGCCGCAGCGAATAACATTTACTGACAAACAGCTTAATTTGTTAGCTTTTTTGTTTTGTTTTGGGTTTTTGTTGTTGTTTTTTTTAGAATTTTATCTCACGCACCGAGCCACAAGTGACGCAATCGAGGCCGAATTGCATATATGCATTATAAAATGCTCATCACACCCAATCACTGTATAATGGCACTTCCTCCACACACATTCGGGAACTACGGCTCATCTTTTTTTTGTTTTTTGTTTTTTTTCTGGGCCTGTGAAGCGGTGGAGCAGCTGTGGGCACCGTTTGGCTCAAACATGGCAATCAGGTGTGTTTACAAGCATCAAAGCCACTTCCGCTTTCTGAGCCACTTCTCTCTTCTTTTTCTTGGAAGAGAAGTTCCTCGGCCGAGAGACCGACGGAAGTTGAGCTATTTTTGACGGCTCACAGCTCTTTTTCATGTGAAGCGCCTCTGTTTTAGGCCGACTACATTCAGGCCGAGTGATCTTTGTCCGAACACGTGAAGGTTGTCATATTTCACCGCCTGGGTCTCTTTCTCTGCTTTGCCTTAATGCTTTACAAGAAGTTGCTCTTCTTCATCTTATTTAGGACAGTGGATTTGAAAGTGAAAGTCGTCGTGAGCCGCGGGTGAAACTTTATGATAACAGCGTGAATTTGCATGACCATCTGGATTAGCGCTGGCCTTGTGTGAGGGTGGTTCAATAATCCAATGCGTTTTGGGTTTTATTTGGCAAAAAGGGCTCATCTTAATAGGATCTTTTTTCGTGTCCGTTTCCTCCAGGATTGTCCGATCGCCTGGGTGAACACGATGGTGTTCGACTACAAGGACCAGCTGAAGACCGGGGAGTTCCTTTTGTCCACCTGGCCGTCCGTTCCTGGTACTTTCCGCCTCGCACCTTCCGCAGCACCTGGCCTGACATAAGAAGGGCTGAAATACCCGGCGTGACGTGTGGCACCATCGGAACCGCGCATTCACACATCGTGTGGCTTTTTATACTTTGTGTTATGGAATCCTTTGTCGGTCTCAAAAAATGACACCGCAATGCCAAGACGGCGCTTAACTTCATTTTATGGTGCGGTGCGCAGCTTAAAAGGATCTTGTCAAACATACACTGTCACTTGAAACTAGTTGACACTACACCCACAGATGGTAAAGCCATGATGTTTTTTTTTATTAATTATTATTTTTATTGCAGATGATAAAAGTGAGCTGTTGAACCCAATGGGAACAGTCGAGAAGAACCCCAACGTTGACAGCGCAGCCGGGCTTCTCATTCGCTTCCCCAACATCAGGCCACATCCTCTCTATTACCCTTCACTCGATAAGGTACCCATTCCCAAACGTCCGTACTTGAGCGCGCATTAAGATGTACATTTGCTTTACGTCCGGTCAAAAAAAAAAATAAAAAAATTCTCATGTCTGCAGATAAGTCACGTGGAGAAAAACGGTGACGCGGCCGCTGCAACCAAAGAAGAGGTGAGCGGGTCGTACATGTTCCCACCGAGCGGTGCAGCGACTTCGAGCAGCAGGTTTCTTATTGTAAACGTGTCGGGCCGCGATACTTTTCCGCAGTACATGAAGCTGAAAGAGATTATGGACAACAAAAACCACACGGAGTTCTTCGAGGATGAGAAGGAGCTCATTTGGAAGCTGCGCGCTCACATCCGGGACTGTTACCCTGAAAGTCTGTCCAGGCTGCTCCTCATCACGAAGTGGAATAAGCGCGAGGATGTTGTGCAGGTATGGATGGACGGGTGACTAGAGATATGGGACCCTGAGGCGCTGCGGCCGTCATCCACCATCAGTGTATGAATGTATGTTCGAACGTGAGTGTGAATGGGTGAATGAGGCAATTTTTTTTTCTTTTAATTTGTTTATTTAACAGGGACAGTGCACAGCTCTCAGCCATAACTTGATCGTAATTGTAATGGAATATAAAACACTTTGAGTACCGCTAATTGCAGCTCGTTTACCATTTGCCATCGAGGTCCTTTTCTTTGTTTCCACATATTCACACAACAGCTGGAAGAATCTACACGGCACATTTGCGGGTGCGCAAGCATATCGAAGTATTGGCTGGTATACACCAATCTAGCTCAACCGCTGACCGCTGCATGTTTACCTTACAATAAAATGCAACAGACCTGCAATAAATCCCCCCTTCAGGGGGAGGTTTATGTCGAATTTTTATCGACTCTTTGAGAGAGGTGTTGACAGATTTGAATGATTGTTGTCGGGGCTGTAATTTGTGATGCTGTTGAACCATAGTGGGTTATACCGAGAGGTGTCCTTAAACTTTTGGCACCCTAATGCATACGAGTGGGTTGACCAAACTATTGTGGACACCTCTCAGTGTAAGCCAGTACAGTTCGACAGCATCATAAACTACAGTCCCACTAATAATCATTAAAATATCTCAAACTGGTTCAATAAACATTCAACAAAGAGCTCTTCCTTTTTCATTATTCTCTAAGGTAAACGAGTAGTTTTCATGTTATGCTTGATCGGTGTGTGTATCTAGCTTTCTTTATTGGCAATTTTGGTCATATCCAACAGTTTATCAGGAGTAATTGCACTCAATTAGAGATTATTTTGGATGAAGCTGACGAGTTTCTATCCTTAGAAATCGGACCAAGCGTTTTAAAATTTGGTCATTTAGGGTTTTCATGAAAGCATTCAAAAATGGTTGTATCATCTTTAAAAAAAAAAATAACGATTTGTATCTTCCTCAGATAATGACTTTGCTGAAGAACTGGCCGGACCTCCCTGCTATCAATGCCTTGGAGCTCTTGGACTACAGTTTTCCCGACCCAGCAGTTCGCTCTTTCACCATCAGATGCCTCAGGAAGCTCAGGTACGCATGTATTTTTTATTTTTTTTCTCCATTTATTCCTTATAACCATGTCGCATCAGATACTTTGTCTCCCGAGGTCGACACTGTACTCCATTAATGGAACAACAACCTCTGCTCACAGTGACAATGAGCTGCTTCAGTACCTAATCCAGCTGGTCCAAGTCCTGAAGTACGAATCCTACCTTGAATGTGACCTCACGACCTTCCTCCTCGAGAGGGCGTTGAGCAACAGGAGGATCGGACACTTTCTGTTTTGGCATCTCAGGTGAGACACAGTCAAGCAGAAAAAAACCGCACGGTCGGGCGCCCGCGCAGCCTCTTGTCTGACCGGGTCTCTGTGTTAGGTCGGAGATTCACGTGGCATCTGTGAGTTTGCGTTTTGGCCTGATTCTCGAGGCCTATTGCCGGGGAAACATCCACCACATCAAAGTCTTAACCAAACAGGTAAGAGACACACTGACGTGAATTTTCAAAATGTGTGTGTTTGTTTTATGCTAAATGTCAGCCTGTCTCACCTCTTCCCCCCCCCGGGCAGAATGAGGCTCTCGGCAAAATGAAGGCCCTAAGTGACGTTGTCAAGTCAGGCTCCCAGAAGATCACTGCTGGGGACCTGAAGCTGTGTATCAGGCAGGAGTCCTACCTGGAGGCTCTGTCAGACCTGCTGTCACCGCTCAACCCCAGCGTCATCCTCACTGAGATCTGGTTAGCACCAGACACACACACATACACACATACACATACAGACACCCACACGCATGCAGCGGCATAGTCTTTTTTGTCAAATTTCTTTTTTTTTTTTTTTTACCTTAAGATTTTCAGGGGCTTTTTTTCTGGTTCTTTCCTGAATTACAAAATAATGCATTTATGGAGCATGTTGTCAAACTACACACCCTCTTACACTTATTTTCAGACTTGTCTCTCCAAAATCTGGCCATCTTCATATACTTGATCAGCGAATGTTTTTTTGTTTTTTTTTGTCATATCATACAAATGGCAGATATTTTGCTCTGTCAAAGCTGGAAAAAGACACTTGCAAGTAACATCATTAGCAGCGAATTCATTCGCAGCAAACAGGGAGTAAGTAAGCACAATATTAGACTCTGAGAAGTGGCTGCAGCATGTTTAATGTTGACCACTTGCGCTTCCACTGCTTTGGCAAATAAAAATTTCTCACATGTAAATGGTGAGAGAAAAATGGCAAAAAAAACAACTGCTCATCCCTCACAGGAACCCACAATTGTGAGTAGTCATAGATTTATACAAACTCTAGAAATTCATAACGAAATCGTCAGTATGGTTTTATTTTTTTGTTTGTTTCTTTGTTATTTGTACTTTTTTTTAAAAACGGGGCTCACGGTCAAAGAAATGTTTAACGTCATGCTCGCGGCTCTGTTAGGTTGCACTTGAGCCGCGTGCTTACATTAGCACGCTAATACGCTGACAATGATAACGTCCACATCCTTACAGCTGTAACGTTTGCCATGCACTTTGTTTCAGTGTGCTAGCATACAAACATATGCTCGTAAGCAATGGATTCAAAACACAGAATATGCCATGGATTTTGTGGGCATTTCTTATGAGGAAACCAAAGTACTTGAGAAATAAGAAAATGACCTAATGATGGTGCTACAACAGTTCTTACAATTCATTCTCTCTGGACGATGATGTTTGTCCCAAATTTCACTGCGATCGATCTGTGATAGTGTGGTGGACAAACTATCCTTCCGTCTTCGGAGCCATTTGCAGGGCTCCCAGCGTTCCACTGCATTTTATCCTTTGTCTATGAACCTGTGGTGCTGTTATGATACTCGTGTGCTCATAAAGCGTGTGTTTGCTGCTGCAGTGCAGATAAGTGCAGATTTATGGACTCCAAGATGAAGCCACTCTGGCTGATGTTTAAGAACGCCTTCGCTCAAGGAGACATGGTGGGAATCATCTTCAAGAACGGAGACGGTGAGCTGCACGCACTATGCACATGAACATACAGCGGAATTTGACCTGCAGTTTATGAAAAAATTAAACGTTGCCAGCAGATTGGCGAGGAATGACCACCTCAATTCAAAATCTTAATTTAATTCTTGGTTCCACCTCTCTGCCGCTCATTATATCCAGATCTTCGACAAGACATGTTAACCCTCCAGATGATCCAACTCATGGAGAATTTATGGAAGAAAGAAGGCCTGGATCTCAGGTAGCTGCTGCTGCATGCGGCGGGTGTTGATACTTCTGCCCAATGTCTTCCAAAACCAATGTAAAACAGCTGATTTTGGCCCTGCAACCACAGGATGATCCCATACGGCTGCTTGTCCACTGGAAACAAGATGGGGCTCATCGAGGTGGTGAAAAACTCGGAGACCATCGCCAACATCCAGCGCAACAGCAGCAACAGTGCCGCCACCGCCGCTTTTAACAAGGACGCCCTGCTCAACTGGCTGAAATCGAAGAATCCAGAGTGAGTATCATTTTCTACACAATGGACCTGTAAGACTCAAGTTTTCTTTTGTTTTTTGTACAGTGTAATTACTGCATGGGTCTCTCTGGAAACGATAAACGTCTTTCTTGTGTGTTTCTTGTGGAGAAGTACTGTGCAACATTGACAGGGCCAAACACAGCAGCAAAAACCCCCCCAAAAAAACAGTTTTTCTGTATGGTAGGTGGCTTCTGTCCATCTGTGCTGGGAGCATTTCACTTGTCTTTTCAAAGTAATGCTCTCCAGACTTCGACAGACATGGCTGGTTTTAATGGTTTACTTCACAGCATTTATTGTGTGCGGCATTTTAAGACACGGCCAGCCAAAGTTTCGAGCGCGGGGATGACCTCAACAGCATTAAGAGAGAGTAGATTTTTATTTGGCCCCAGACAAATCTTAAAGCGCTTGTCTTGCTCTAAAGGCTCCTTGAAGAGAGGGGAGCAGTGGGTGTAATGAATAAACCATTGCAAGTCACATCGCAAACAGAAAGTTAATTAGCCTGAGATGCCGCAGTGGCCGGAATGGAGCAGAGAAATTTCGTCAAATCTTAACACATTGAACATTCTAGAGCGTGGAAGGACACGGCAATCAATCATTAATTGGCTGCAGGAAGTCCTCTGTGAACCGCGCGTGTGTGTGTGTGTGTGTGCGTGCGTGTGTTTGGAATTTGAGTGAGTGAAATGCAGCTTGAAGTATATCACACAAGGACGGGGGGGGGGAGTGTAAATGTACTGTGAAAACAAACTCCACTCATCCTTTTTTCTTCCCGATTCTGTTCTCCTGACCTTCCTCGCCACCAGAGACAAACTCGATCAGGCAACGGAGGAGTTCACGCTGTCGTGCGCTGGCTACTGTGTAGCCACCTACGTCTTGGGCATCGGGGATCGGCACAACGACAACATCATGATCAGAGAAACTGGACAGGTGAGATTTGCGGTCAGGTTGTTCTGCAGGTCACAAGAAATCAATATCATCATCCACCACAAGGGGGCAACGAGAGGTAACGAGTGGCAATTTCAGCATGAAAAACATCTTGACTTAGGTTTTCTGTTGCATAATGGGGTGTAAGTGCAGTTGCTGGCATCTATAGAATAGTAGTGTAGTTGTTACGGCTTTGTGATTTGGAAAAAAAACAACAATTACTATTTCATCTGAAATGTATGTTCACACATAACTCACAAGTCCCAAACTTTCAGAGCAGGTGGTCATATTGAAGCAAAATCTTTATGGGTCACGCAGCAATCGACCAGACAGTGAGATATGGTCTGTGACTCGGATCGAGATTTAGATCCGACATAAGTCAGTTTCTCCTTTTGATCCTCAGCTATTCCACATCGACTTCGGGCATTTCCTGGGCAACTTCAAGCGGAAACTGGGGATCAACAGGGAACGTGTGCCTTTTATCTTGACGTATGACTTTGTCCATGTGATCCAGCAAGGACGGACGAACAACAGTGAGAAGTTTGAGAGGTGAACCATCGCTACAAATCGGTCTGCGCGCTAATTTGGGATTCTCTTCACACTCACTTATGGCTGAGGATTGCATCTGTGTCTCGCAGGTTCAGGGAGTACTGCGAGCGGGCTTATAAGATCCTGTGCCGGAACGGGACGCTGTTTGTCAACCTCTTTGCTATGATGAAGGCAGCAGGACTGCCTGAGCTTACCTCCTTCAAAGATATCCAGTACCTAAAGGTATGGGACAGTGTCACTGAGGTCGCTAGCTCGACTCTTCGCCGCCGTGTTACCAAACTATGTCCGATCCTCCTGAATCGTTCTCAGTCTTCAAGAATACACTAAAAACACAGCTCTTTTCTGAATACCTCTGCAATTAACAAAAAAAAAACCCAAACCAAATCCTCCTGTCCGCTCCACACTGGTCCTATCCTCCACACTCTATCGTTCTTTCCTGCACGACCTCGGGCACCTACATCTTACTCAGACTTGAACCCCGCTTCAGGGAACTTACTGGCATTGTTCTCCCCTGACCAGATCCCCGCTTGTGTTGTTGAGCTCTCACATGTGAGTCGCTTCGGATAAAAGCATCTGCTAAATGAATTGTAGCATGATTGAGTATGATGTTTTTGTTTGTTTGTTTGTTTTTTTGTTTCCAAAAGGACTCGTTAGCTTTGGGCAAATCAGAGGAAGAAGCACTGAAGAACTTCAAAGTCAAGTTCAATGAAGCTCTGCGAGAGAGCTGGAAGACCAAGGTCAACTGGATGATGCACTCCTTGGCCAAAGACAACAGACCATGAAGAACACTGAGCCAAGCGCACCTGAGGAATGACCAAAGCGATTAACTAATTAACCAACAAAAAGGGAAGAAAACACAATCGTATTTTTATTTGACGGCACTCAAAAGACACTCAGCAAATGTTTACACCTGACTGGCCCGCCTGCACGAAGTCGAGTCTTAACTGGAGGCACCCGCAGACCACCAGGACCGCGGAGCGCAGCTTCGGCGCGCACAGATTTTGAGCGTGCCTCCGCGACGTCCGCTGGAATAACTACTTGAAAACTACCTGCCCATGCAAGAGTGTCCCGACTCGCTGAAGGAGAAGCAGAAACTGGGTGAACTTCACAGATTGCATCGCGCAGCAAGGAGCAAACTGCAAAGAGCCTTCGGTCCCGGAGTGTCGAGCGTTTGTTTTTTTGTTTCGTTTTTTTAATTGTGTTTTATTTAATTTGAAGTATTTGTGCAGAAACATGTCGGGATCTTTTAAAAACGTGTGTTTTACTGCTGTATGAAGTATTAATGTAGAATATTGCCTTGAAGTACAGTATGTTGCCTTTAAAGAGCCAATTGTTATTAACATTTTAATAATGGAAATTCATTGTGAAATCAGAAAATAGTTTTGAATTAGAACTTTATTTTGATAGCACACCTGTAACAGGACGTGTCGCACTGCAGATTTTTACCACAGAGTTTGCTACATATTAAATGCACAGTATGTGATTTCTGCCGTCGGGGTCTTGCAATCACAGGCAAAACTATTAGCAAAAGATGCTCTTGAGTGGCGTCGTGGAGTCGTGTGGCATCATGGGAGGCCGTCCCTGATTGTCCCAACAGTCACCACTCGTTCTGGCGCGGTTCAGACGGAAGTCTCGCCCACAGTCAAAGTCATGTATTAGTTCTATTTGTACGAGTTTTATCACTCGCGTTACATCGAGTCATGTCACTTCACTGTTGCGCGATAGCTGCAGGGTGACGTCAGCGAGCGTAACGTTCACACGCGAACTCTCCATCAGATGAGTTCACTGCCCATACGGCTACTATAGCTGATAGTAGCCCCGCAGTGTTATCAGTGGTCCAAAAAAAAAAAAAATCATACCAAAAACAACTGTATGAGCGTTGTTGTGACAGTCTTACTGTCGAGAGCTTTGTGGCTAAAATGGATATGGCGCCACTGACAGGTGACCTGACAAAACATACCCGTTTTCCTGGATTTTGACACCTCCTGAAACATTTGGGATCACGTAAAAACACAAAATCGGTGGGCACACTGTATGGCTTTAATGCCCCTAAAATTCAGTGTCTGAAGAACGAGATGCTCTCAGGCGCTACGGAAAGATATCGTACACGTCGGGTCAAAGGATCAGACAAAACATGGAACACACGCTTAAATGTGACCCAGATAAGACTGTTTCATAAAATGTGGTACCGTGCACATGGCCCCTTTTTGAAGCTGTAAATCTGGAGTATGTCAGATGATGCAGTACTTGTTTGTGTGGGTGTACGTATGTGTGCCTCTGATGTTTTAAGTTATGCGTTGTTTCCACTGTATTTTTTTTAACTGATGTGCCAGATGCCATGAACGAGATTTCATTCTGATACACACCTCAATACTTTGACATATCTATTTTGTTGAGAGATTTTGTTTATTCTTTTTGTACTACTGTGGGAGTGATCCTATGTGCTGTATTTGTTAATTTTAATAGTGTGTTCAGGTTACTTGACATGCTGTATATCCTGCTAGCAGTGCTGCAAGGACCACTTGAAGGGCAGAAGATGGTGTGCTTTTTTTATAGCATTTTTTTTATTATTATTATTTTTGCAATGCACCATTCTCTGTCCAGTTTTACCGGAAAGCAAGTGTGGCTTTAGATTGCATAGCAAATACCCGAAGCCACCGAGATATTCACAGAGGAATAGACTTTAAATATCGGCCTTGACTGTCGCTCGGTATGGTCTTAGCGCAATACTTTGCTGCTGCCGCTGCTGCTGCTTTGAGTCAGGAGAAGTGAGTTACTTTCACGGATTGGAAAGTGTATTTCCGTTGCCTTTGGAAAATGAACTCATGGAATCTGTCAACCGGTACAATAACTTTGTGGCTTAAGCTCGATTTAAATGTGTGCAGGTAAACAGATGAATCACCATGTCAACAGGGGTCTGATAAAAGTCTGCTTCTGTGTCCGCTTCCTGGCATGACTTTCCTTTCACTTGCCGTAATTTGGGGTTGGGCGGGGGCGGAGAGCGTGGAGGACTGATTGCGGTTCAAAGTCTCGTCTGGCCTTCTTCCGCCGATCTGGGTCCGGCTCGTGGGGTCAGCAGTGGCCTGCCGTCCGATCCACATTCTACCAGACCCATCATGTTCCTCCTGCAGGTGGTGGGCCTGCTGGAGGATGGGCCCATGTCTCTGCCTCGGGCTGGACCTGACTGGACCACGTGGGGGACTGCCTGGCCATGAGGCGCTTGATGCACTGGTCCTTTGGTGGTTTTCTTCCCATATGCGTCTTTATGGACCATTCTTTGTCTGACCCTACACCCAAGATCAATTTGCCATGGGAGACCCTACCAGGGGCTACTGCCCCCAACAACATAGCTCCTGGGATCATTAGGACACCCAAACCGCTCCACCAGAATAAGGTGATGGTCCAGGGAGGGGCGGTTCAGAACCACTAATGTCACCCACCTTTTTTTTCCTCCAGAATCCCATTATTTCAAGATTCCTGTTCCATGGGATTTTTCTACTTGCGTACAACAATCTGTACACGGGTGAACAGTGAAAAATACACAACTAAATTAAAGATTCATTTTATGACTCAATCAATGCAAAACAGTCTCCCTCTCGTTTTAGTGAACCTTCCATACTCGGTATTGCTTCCATATTTAGAAAAATGTGTAATATCTGTCAAGATCTGACAGTGGGTCTATTTGTGGGCTGCAGCTATAAAAACAGCTCAGGTTCTATTCTGTGTTTTTGGAAAAACTGATTGTCTGTCTCCTTGTTCCGCTGCTGTTTGCTACATTGGTTGTAATGCAGGTTGACACATACAACCCTCAAGCATAACATTATGACCCCTGCATGTTTACCATAGAATATAAAGCAACAGCCTTGCAACAAATTCTCCCTTGAGGAGTTTTATGTTGAGTTTTTTTTAGTGAATCTGTTTTAGAGAGGTGATGACACACTGTATTTTGGTAATACTTTGCTAATTTTTGGTCATCCCACTCATGTACATATGTGTAGCGTAAACCTGCAGTGGTCATAATGTTACCCGATTGCTATTTTCAGCAATCATAGAAACTGCGTGTTGTGTAGCATGACAGCTTGTGCCTGTGATTTGAAACGGGAGCAAAACGTCTGCAGGTAATATTTTTTGTGTTAACTAAAGAACAGGAATCCCCTTGCCCTCAACACACAAGCACACCCACACACGCAACACAAATCTAGCACGATAAATGGTAATGAATTCATGGTGCCAAAAAAAAAAGAAAAAGAAAAAACCCAAATGAGTCACTTCACAATAGCAGTTATGCTATTTGTTAAGTGGGTGTTTATAGGGAAAAATCTATTTATGCATAGTCTTGCAATGAGCTCCAAGAGGCCATGCAGCGTGGACTGCGCCGACAGCGCCCCCGGCGGCCGCAGGCGGCACTGCGCGAGCAGCAGGACTCGCTGCCACTTTGCCGTATCTCCGCCGACTGGAGGGATGTGACCCCGGAACAGGACGCCCTCCCACAAAAACACACCATTCAAACAGAGCACAGAAGAAAGAAAAGCTGGACCAGGAGGGGTAAGCAAACATGTCCGTTTTTTCCGAACGAGTCACGCCGCCGGGGGGGTGGGGGAGCTCGGAGCGAGGCGTGCGCGTGAATCCCGGCGTTCACACTCGGAGCAGAGCAGCGGCACCTGGATGGTGTTTGCACCCATTGGAACTTCATTCAGGCTTTTGTCTCGGGCATGCTAGCGAGCTAGCTTCCCTAGTTAGCATGGGCTACTTTGGCATGGAGTAGCGCGGGTTTAGCGGGGGCCAAATCGAATGTTAGCCCGACGAAGACCGTCGGTAAGTTGTCGGGAGTGCTGTCCGCACGCTTAGCGCGACGAACGTGGCTCGGGAGCCCACCGAAAACGAGCCGAAGCCCGGCTGCTTTGCTAGCAGCAGCGCTGCTGTAGTTTCAACTGTCTGCATCCCGCAACATAATTACATTTTCGCAGTGATGTGAATCAGTGTCCCGACAAAGCAACTGTTTTCTGGTTTATCTAGCTGCCTTCCACGTTCGCGCATGTTGCGTTTTGCTTTGTTTTTTTTCCCCCCAATACGATCTTTACGAGGGAAAAAAAAAATAGTTTCAGCAATTTTTTTTTGTTGACGTTAAGCTCATTAGCGTCATTATAGTTTGGCCCATTCGGACGCTCCGATATGTCGACAATATTATGTTGAACGACGACATTAAAACTGCCGTAGTTTTTGATAAAGATACCCGTACAGGCACATATAAATTACAGATGTTTGCCCCACAAATGCCACTACAAAATCCATAATGCTTAGTGGAGAAGTACCAATGCAGCCCTAACCATGCAATAAATGTATATATGTATTTATACGTATGAGGTCATCTTCATCCAGTTTGTATGTGCCAATCTGCTTATCGCACAATTTCATAAGTTTTCTATTTTGGGATCTTGCCGCCATGGTTGAATTGTGCCACCCTGCCTTCCAGTGTCTGCTTTCTCCACATGTCAGCGGGGCTGACAACCGTTGGAAGTTATGTGGCTGGCACTCTGCCGGCAGCGGGGCATCCGTGAATGCCGCAGCCGGGGTGTATCATGGCCGGGAGGCTCGCAGGCGTGTGCTCTGGATCCTCCCGGCAACCACCAGACTCGCTCATGTCAAACCCAGCCTCGGTTTGCACACCCCCCACACCCCTTCCCCGAGCCGGCTGGATTAATTTTGGATTAAGATTAGGACCCCTGTCTCTTGCTCCCTCCCTTCGTTGCCTCTTAACAGTCAGGGCAGGTGCTCTTCAGCGGGTGCTCTAACCCCCACCCCTCAGCCCCGGGGGGACCTCATCAGCTGCCTGTGAGCAGCGTTTTGGAGTGTGGGGCTGGATCGTCTCTCGCAGGCACTGCGTTTAGCACAAGCACTTGAGCGCCTGTCACCATTAACCGGGCCATGAAGTGGCCCGTCGTGGCCTGACACCATCATCTTAAACCAGCGTGCATCCTTTTGTGCCCTACGCCCCGCGTCCAGATGACAGAGGCCCCAAGAGGACGTCCACGTCTGTTGAACCGTTTCAGACAATCCAACCCGATAACATAGCCGCCGAGATTGTCGAATTCTTGCCCCCCCCTTTTTTTTTTTAAATTGACTGCATTTCACATACACAAATTTCTGTTGTGCATAGCATCACGCCCATTTGTGTTGCCTTATTTCTACCACATACATCATATAAAGATTCGCAGATCAGAATTTTATGGCCCGCCTTGATGCTGGCTTTTGAATTCTTGCCGCCACACCCCCACGGGACCAGCTCAAGGCAGCAGCTTCTGTTTCAGTGCCTTTTAGAGACCCCGAGGAGGGTGTGAAGATGTTGTGAGATCACAGACCCGATTTTAATTATGAGTTTCAATGCGTGGTCTGTGATAAACTCACTCAGCAAGTCAGAGATCACTGAAACTCATTCATTTATACGGAGAAAGATTTAAGAAATTTATGATACGATAAATTGCAATTAAATTAGGTTTTATTTTTTTGTTATCCGAGCTTGATGGCATCTGTTGGTAAATTGGCCGATGGCGGTAGCGTCAGGTATAAATCTCATGTTTTTCCACTGTGACCAACTTGTTAGGCTCTTAGGTTTAATTCAACTCGCAGAGGGCGGCTGGTCGCAGCCCGGCACCCAGCTATCAACCAAATCTGTACAGTTGAGCAGGATTTTTTGAGTTCATGCCTCACGTGGTGACAACAAGACATGACCTACTTATCAGTCATGTTTTCACAATCCAGTTCATCACCATTGTCCGCCAATACTGTAGCCATTGTTACGGTGCCGAACATGTGAGGAGATGGCTTCACACAAAGGCAGCGTGCAGACATCTAGTAAGTCCAAGCGTGAGCCTTTCAGTGTCTGCCCCCGCGGCTCAAGCTGTTTGAGGACGCGGGCTGCCCCGATCCAACGGGTCAAGTCAGTCCGCTGGATGTCGGGCCGTGTTGTGTTGGGTGATGGGATTAAAATCGCAAACGGTGGAAAAAAATGATTGGGATTTTTTTTTTTTTTTGTCAGTAACAGCGAAAATCGCAACTATCAACTTTCAGAAATCGTGCAGCAAGGAAAAGTGCCAAACTTTTGGTTTCCAGCTTCTAAGATCGGAGTTTCTGTTGAATATGTTTTGGTGTGACGTTCAGAGGAACTGCGAAATTTGAGTAATTGGGACCAACATAGGGATGGCCCGATATTTGACGTGACAAGCACTCGACAATGCACAATAAGTTGATCATGGTGAAGTTCCAGTGTCGGGATAATCTTAATTTATGGGCATCCTCTCATGAATTACTTTATAATGTTATCTTCTTCCATCTCTGCAGTTATTCCAAAACGCTAAGCCTGTGACGCAAGAAAAATGTAAGCTGATAATCAGAACATGAAATTTTCATCATCCTATGCCAAGGTCAACGGGAACAAGTTATGAGCATAACACTGATCGCCTTTTTAGGTTGATGTGGTGTGCGTGATTGTGATCTAACAGTTACCCAATTGCATGTCGAGCAATTTATTTGGATATGAAAAAGAACAAAACAAAAACGCCCACAAAGCACTCTTTTGAACCATTAAAATGCCTTTATGCACATAGCATGGCGGTAATAAAATGGCCCGATACATTTCGGCATCAAGCCTTCGCCAGGAAGATTTTTGACTCCCTGATGAAGGCTTAGCGCTGGACCACCATGCTAACAAAGGCATTTGAAAGCATTCAAAGGGAGTGCTTAGGAGTTTTCTTTGTTTTATTCTTGGTACATGTAGCCCATCCAAAGAGCACCTCAAACAAGACCAGTCCAGGAGGCACTCCTGAATGTGGTTCAGTGTGAGTTGGCTCTCTGTGCACCAGGTGAGTGCAAGTCACATATTCACTCTCCTTTTAGCTCTGTTTGGTCTCCATTAAAATCGCTGAGGGATGTGTCTGGCGCTTCAGCCAAACGCCTCGTTGTTATCGTTAGCTAGTCGTTGTAACTGTCTGTTTGTTGTTGGTGCTGAGCCGGTAGTGAACCGTGTTTTGGGCTTTTTCTCTGAAAATGACTCTCTGGCATCGGTGGAAGTGAACCCAAAACTTCACATACATATAACTGCAGACTTGAGTGAGACTATGATAAATGATAATAAGACATGAAATTGATATTGAGGACTGGCCTTAATAATGAAGTTTTATTTAATATGCAAATTCTCTGAAGGGTCATCGCTCGAGCAGGGTCTGTTTTGCATTGTCTTTTGATATATTCTTATGACGAAAACATAAATCATCAAGCCGCAAATTAAGCATTCAGGTTTATTTTCATTTTACCAAACTGCTGTTATTTGTTCTGCCAGAAAACTACATTTCTGAAACTAATTTTTTTTTCTTAATTTTATCATATTAAACAGAATCTATTGTGCGTGCGTGTGTGTGTGTGCGTGCGTGCGTGGCTGCAGTAGCACAGCTGCTCTCCAGAACCAGGCCAGGTTGTTGGCAGCTCAACTGGCAGCCACACAAGGCTTGCAGCCTACTTGGGTTTCTCACACGTTTGCTTGGGATGTTGGAGCACCTCATGATTGAATTCAAGCTATTTATCCCACTCAGTGATTCTGTTCTGTGCAAGCCGATGGCCTCTCGGGGTCTTGCTGAGTTCAGGCCTCCACCGAGTTTTCCGCTGAATCTGAACACACCGCGGTGACTGACAACTCGGAGGCTTCGTCCCCTGTTTTTCTGCTTACTGGAGGAATTTGATTTGTAAAACAAGCGGACGCTGTGCATCATGTGAGCAAACAGTCTAAGCGCCAGTAATAAGCTGGACTGCACTGGGCCATGTGTTAGCGGGCCGGTGCTCTGTGGCAGTCTCTGCTCCTCGTGACCCCCAGCAAATGTGAGGGCCTATCACATTGCATGCTGTAATCCCTGGAAGCAGAACCTAATTGCACATTGTGGCCCAGTCAGAGTGCTGAAATGGCTTAATGTTTTGCACATTCACACACACGAACGGACACCAATACACACAAGATATCCTAAATGCAGATACTGCAATCAGGCATAACATTATGACCCCTCCATGTTTACCAAAGAATATAATGCAACAGCCCTGCTATCATTTTTATGCTGCTTTTTTTATTAAATCTGTTTGAGAGAGGTGTTGACATATTTTAATGACTGCTATTGGGACTCTAATTTGTGATGCTGTTGAAATGTTCTGGGTCCGACTGAGAGGTGTCCTAAACTTTTGGCACCCTAGTGCTTACGAGTGGGTTGACCAAACTATTATGGACGCCTCTCAGTAAAACCTTTGTAAAGTTCAACAGCATCAGAAATTACATTCCCAATTAACAATCATTAAAATATGTCAGCACCTCTCTCATACAGATTCCCTCAAAATTCAACGTAGAAATCCTCCTGAAGGGAGAATTTGTTGCGGGGCTTTTGGTGTATCTTTGTGGATGAAAATGTATGAATATATATATGAAATAATATCATGTTTGCACACATTTTTAAGCAGACCAAATAACCGGCGAGCAAGAATATCTAAATTACGTGCATATTTTTTCCTCCATGACGATGGGTGCCATCATGCAAACGTGAAACTGGCGCACTGCTGTTCTGTTCTTGTCGTCACAAGGCCCAACTACAACCACACAGCAGAAAAGTGTGTAGTGAAGATGCCCTCTTTATGCATGATTATTGCAGTATATTTCTGTCAATTATGGGTCCCACCGTCATTACCATGGGCACAGATTAGGGATTATGCTTTTGCTGATATTTTGTCTCTCTTGGAGCCTTCTCGTTTCAGTCTTGGCTACGCTGTGGTTGCCCACAGGGGCTCAACCCAACATCACAACAATAACAAAAGCCTGACACAGACACAGCCGGAGGGAGTGAGTGGGGGGGATAATGCCCAGATCGGCATTAAAGAAAGCCTTTGATTACATCTTGAATATTAGCTGAATGTGTCTTAGGCTGGCTGAGCATCCCTCGAGGGATTAGTGTTGCGCCAGCCCACCTCTAGAACCTAACATCACGCATGCACAAAGGAGGCTGACAGGATCCTGATTGTGGCCCTTGAAATAATTTAAGGCATATATTACACAGAAGAGCATGCATCTCTGAATAATGCTTAAATTAACCCAGGTGGCTATATGTCGCTCTGAAAACAGTCTCTCCTAAAAACATATGATTTGCTCTTTAGTTGAATGTTCTCAGTCATTTTTCTCCTTTTTACTGCATCCAGACAGACCTTATCATACAGTTATTTGATAAGGATATATGTCTGTTTTCTTTGTTAAACAGTGTTATTTAAAAAAAAAAAACTAGTACTGTCATCAGGCGTAAACTCTCAAGAAGTGGCCCCAATAAACCTATTTGTTTCCTTAAGTAGCAAACTTTAAATTCAGGGGTTTATTCTCCTAAGTGGAACACTGTTGTTGTTGTCGTACTTGTTCTTGTTGTTGTGATTTCCACATTTTACCAGCATCTCGAATATGAAGACGTTCTGCTTTAGGTTGTTGGTAGAAACTAACAATTTGTACTACATTTGACTGGGGGAAATTTCGTTTTCATCTTTTCAATTTTCTTTCCTGATTTGTCTCGACAGATTTAACTGTGATTTAAATCATTAGATGCAGGATTAGAATTGTCTTGTAGGGGGTCCTGGTGCATCAGATTGAGGTTAAGTCTGTGGTTTTAAGGCATTGCATGGCTGGTATCCAATTACCAGGCACACCGACAGATGAACTGTGCAAAAACAATTAATCATTAGCTAATTAATTGGAGAAAAGCAGCATTTTTTTCATGTTCGAACATGGACTTTTGATTTAAAAAACAAAAAACAAAACCATAGTGCGTTCCTTCCTGTGTAGAAATCCACTCTCTGACCTCCATGATGCCAGATGAGAACAAGCTATTGCTTTCTAAGCGATTAAACTTCATTACCAGCCGCTTATTGAAGGTGGGTTAAATGACAGAAAAGCTTGACGTCTCATTCGGAACTCTCGTGTTTGCCACTGCATTGCGCTGTTGCTGCCGCGCTGTTAATGCCTCCACTTCTTAACTTCACATTAAAGCTGTCTAGGGTGAGGGTGTTGGCTACGATTACAAAAAATAATAGACATGAAATTCTTCCTCAGCTATACATCAGCATCATGCGGGTTTCGTTTTGCCATCCAGCATGGTGCAGGGCAGGAGAGCAAACGGCTCTCCACTGACTGAGAAGCATGAGGAAGGGCAAGCACATAAGCACCCAAATAAAAATAACCGGACAAGCCACTCAGTACAAAATGAGTTTAAGGGTGTTAGATTAGGTATAATTACTCTGTACTGTGCCTGAGAGCTCTTGCCCCTCTAAATTGCCTGCACAGTACAGTGTTCACACTATTCAAACAAGCCTTACTTTGGGTCAAGTGTATGAAGCAGAGGTTCCTGGGTCTGTACTTTGAAAGCCCTCTTAGATGATCGAGGGTTAACAGATAATTACAGTGTTTATGATTATAAAAACAATAACCTTTCAGATTAAATATCTCGAGATTGAAATGAAAAGTAATGTTCCTACTACTGCTTATTTAAAGAATGTACTCATTTAACAGATATCATGAAATACATTACATTGGACATTAAATTACCTTTGCTTGTTTGCATTTTTTTCTTTTTAAACATAGGCTAACTGTGTTAGGTACTTCAGTACATTTTAATCAAAAATATGACCAAGACATGAAAGAAAATGGCTTCAGAAGCATTTTGCAACCACTAATTCACATTACAGACAAGATGACAGACTCCCCGCCCCTCTGTTTCTGATGGTAATTGGCCACATTTTAACACAATGATTGTCCAAAATTACAAATCACTTGCCTCAGTGGTCTTTACAATCTGCACAGTGAGCAACACCCTCTGTCCTCAGTCCCTTTAATTCAAATAAAGAAAAACTCTCCTGAAAAAACCCCACTTGTAATAAGGGAAAAAGAAAAAGAAACCCCATGAAGAGCCACTGAGGAGGAGCCCTCTTCCAGGATGGACAGACATGCAATAGATTTTACATGTACAGAGATCAAATCAAATCATATAAAAATAAAAATGACAGCACTACTGATGGGTAATGATAAAACATGGTAA
>CAAKHG010037796.1:0-10383 GCA_901007715.1 Dactylopterus volitans
CTTTCTTTTTTTTTACACCCACAACAACTTTCAATGAGTGATTTACACACACCCTTACACACACACACACACACACACACACAGAGTGATGGAGGATACTGCTGAACGTGCAGATTAGGACTTAAAGTCGTGTTGCAGGGTGAGTCCAGCATACAAGAGGACACCGACCACACGCCCGTCATGCTAAATGACAACACGTGTGCAGACTGACATCCACGCTGCGACGTATGAAGCTCACGTCAGGTGGGCCAGCACACGCTTCCGCCCGCCATTCGTATTAAGTCGTTGTGGCATTTCACTCAGTTGGGAGGGGGGGGGAACGAGCCGCGTCCTCCCGCCATTGCAGTGCAGCCGCGGTATCGGCAGTGGACAGTGTGTTTGACTGGTTGCAGAGGACCTGCAGATAAGGAAAAGTGGAAGGACGGGTGAATGAGGGGTCAGCCAGCGCGGTCGCTCCCCAATATGGAGGCAGTGCAGACCGCGCAGGGAGAGGTGTTGGTAGTCCCGCTTAGATTTTGGAGACCGGCTCCCGAAATAGATGTGGAGGCATTTAAATGGAGATAAGGTAAAGATCTACTGTACATGCATCTTTTCCTCTGTGGTTTGATTTCCAGGCTTTTTTAATGCTGAATGCGAGTGCCGATCACCATGTGCTGCTGATAGGACTGTAAAAAAAGAGACTTGTCGTGTCCTTTGGGTCCAAATGTGGCATTTTAAATAGAAATAGGGAAAAGAAAAACACTTTGCTTCAACAATTTGCTTGAATATGCAAGTGCATATAAAGAGCTATAAAAATGTTTGGTTTCTTTTTCTGTATGCGTGTGTGTCTCAGGGTGACGAGGTGGTTTTGCAGAGCACCTTCACCTCCCGGGAGGAACATCTGAAACTTTGTCTCGCTGCTGAGGGATTTGGCGGCAGACTCTGCAGGCTTGAGTCCACCTCCAACTGCAAGGTACCTCCACCATCACCCAGCCTGTTCCCATTTCATCGTTGACCCAAGTTGTCCGTCACTGTCACGCCTCGCCATCCTCTTCTCTTTTACGCGAGCTGCCAAGGACTTATGCACTAATCAGCCATAACATTATGACCACCGCGTGTCCACCATAGAGTATAATACAACAGCCCTGCAATCAATTCTCCCTTCAGGAGGAGTTTTATGTTGGATTGTGATTGAATGTGTGTGAGAGAGGTGTTGACATGTTTGAATGATTGTTATTGGGACTGTAGTTTGTGACGCTGTTGGACTGTACTGGGTTACACTGGGAGGGGTCCCTAATATTTTGGTCATCCCACTCATAAACATGAGGGTGACCAAAACATTAGGGACATTCTTATATTCTATGTTAAACATATAGTGGTCATAATGTTGAGGCTGACCGATGCGTATCCATCATGCGTCTTGTGTATCTCATCTGCTAACTTTCTTCGGAAGAGTTTCTTCTCTTTAATCCCCAATTTGGAGTCTTGAGTTTCCATGTTCTTGTCACTTGTGTAGTCCACTCTTGGCCTGTTCGATACATAGGAGACATGAAGTTACTAAGATGCTGTATGATCCTGTCATTTCTAACAGAACGCTCCACCGGACCTGTCCGTGTGTGGCTTCGTCCTGGCCCAGTGTCTCTCTGTTCGAGCGCTGCAGGAGATGTTGGCCCACAGTGAGCACCTGACGGCGCAGGTGACATCTTTGTACTTGAGGTCCAAAAAAACAAAAAAAAAAAAAAAAACCACCCACTGTTCACCCACTATGTTTTTTTTTCCTGCTGCCTTTATGATGGCACAGCCGGACCCGGCATAAATTTGCTCTAATATCTCATATTCCTCATTTTCAAACAAGAAAAGCGGTAACACTCCACCATTATCAGACACCAGCAGCCAGCTTGTGCTGCGCATCAGCTTGTTGAGTCAGATACTCGGGTGCTAATTTCAGTTTCCAGGTTTAATGGCTAATTAGCTGCTCAACTTCGTCCAATCAAATGGCATGAAAACGTGACCAGCCAGCGCCACTGTCCTGCATTGGCATGCTGCTGTGGCTCCTTCTCTGAAGCTTCTGAGCTACGTTAGCATTTTTCATATTTACACGAGTCCCTTTTATCCCTCAGTGTAATCATAACCAGCTATTATTGATAGATGGTGATAACAGCATTGTTTTTGACTACAGAATAAATGACTAAATATCATTTCAACACATAAGTAAGCCTCTATTTTACAAGGAGGTAGACTTCATTTTAGTCATCTCTATCTTCAATGTTTGCACAGTTGTATCACACTTACAAAAACTCATACTGTCATAATCAGAAGTGAAACGAGATATCTTTCATAATAAGTAGCAAGGTGAGAAAATTGAGTAAAGGACATACTTGATTTTCTTTTAATCTACTCATCTGCTTTATCATTTTCCTTTGTTTTTTCAATATGATGCATTGCGCCTGGTTTGAGTTACAGCGTGTGTGTGTGTGTGTGTTTTGCAGGTGGGAGCTGGCGGCTGCCATCGCACGCTCCTCTATGGCCAGGCAGTGTTGTTCCAACACTCGCACAGCGGCATGGTGAGTCATCTCAGTGTAACGTGGGAATGAATTACAGTCTTACTTCTTTGGAGTATTTGTTCTCACGCTCACTGAAAGGTATATCTGTCTGCTGCTTGTTTTACTCCCAGTACCTCAGCTGCCTGTCTTCATCTCAGTCTTCAGCTGACAAGCTGGCTTTTGACGTCGGCCTCCAAGAGGACAGAGCAGGTATCTGACCTCTTTAAAGAGGTGCTGACTTCAACTGTGGAACCTCTTTTCCTTTGTGCCTTTAAAATAGTTTTACCACATTATCTTGTGTTTATGCCTCAGTGGCTTTAGTGCACATGGAGCCGAATGGTCCAATTATATTTGGTTTAAATGAATGAAAATGGTCCAGTGGGCCAAACCGAATGAAATTTCATTTGGGAGAAGGGAGGTGTTAACCTTCGAATAAACCGCAAGAGAGAGGAACTGTGGAATGACCAATCAGAACGCCTCCTGCCTGCGTTTCTCTCTGTACTAAACTACCTGAAAGGGCATAATCCCGGGAATCGCTTCATCATCTGGAGCTTTCAATCCCTCCACCAGCTTGTTGCACAACTTTGGGAACGATTGCTGCCTGATCCCAAAGTTCTGCTTCCGTTGTAGGTGGGAAAATTCCACAAGAGCGACTCTTTTCCCAGCAGCCTTTGCTGCAGCACCTTCATCCACACATTTGTGGATATGTGAGGACGAATTGGCAGCTGGGTAAAAAAAAAAAAGCAATTGAGCGTCATGGAAAAGATGTTCTGGTGCTGGTCTCCTCCTCCTCCTCCTCACACCAGCAGGAGAGCATCGTTATTGGTTAAAAACAAGACAGAAACTGCAATAACTGAGCTGAACGGACGACAGGAAATTTTTAACGTTGGTGAAACATCCCGTCTGCACGAGTCACACGGTCTCTCTGATTGGACGCCTCAGTCAGTGACACACCCGACCAGATTGGGTCACATCACATGGAAACGGTCGACCCAAAACCTTCAGTCAGAATCATTTCTATCAGAATGTAAAAAAAAATAAAGTTCCTGTGTGAACCAGCAGGGAGTGCAGGTAAAAGCTGCGGCCACAGCCGTTATTTATTCGGGTTGTCTGTCTGTCTCATTCCTGTAAATGCAACATCCAACAAACGCCCACAGAGAAAGTCTTCAAATTGGCTCAAACGCCAACGCAGGGCTACAGGAGTTTGGCAGTCAAAGATCTAAGCCATGAATCTCAACGTGATAAGCAGATTATTCCTCACAAATGTCTAAAAAGGTAAGAATGGGACATGACTTAATGACATCTGAATGTCCATCTAAAAGGTCAATATTTCACAGATTCATCCCATTCTTGGAATGTTTTTGGGAACACCAGCAGGATATTTGGCACAAATGTCAGTTCAGGCTGCAGGGCGGTCGTTATAATGCGATAATTATAGGATTGGGTTTATCATTTTGCCCTTTGGTGTGCGTGTGTGTGTGTGTGTGTGTGTCAGGCGAGGCATGCTGGTGGACAGTCCACCCAGCATCCAGGCAGAGGTCCGACGGCGAGAAAGTGCGTGTTGGCGACGACCTGATCCTGGTGAGCGTGTCCTCAGAGAGATACCTGGTACGTCGCATGTTTACTGTCAGCTGCGGGCGGTGCTGCTTTAAAAGCTCCAGAGGAAGCACAGCAAAAGACTTGAAGCTATTTACAGGCAGAGCTTGATTATTAGCTGAACATGTGTGTGTTTGTTACTTCTCTCATCTTTGATTTGAGCCGTGTTGGAATCAGAAACGATGTTCGAATGTCATCCGTTTCATCTCCTCTGACTCCAAGTGGCTGTCGGCAGTCTCCCTCTGCCTCTGATGAGCACCGATAAAAGCTGCTGCTGCGGAATAATCAGCCGCCGGATTAACCGCTAACGAGTCCGCTTTTGCGCCCCCCCTCCCCAGCACTTGTCCTTTGGCGCCACGTTTGACAACAGAAGCTTGAGTGACAGCCTGATTGTGAATGCGGCCTTCCAGCAGTCTCTCTGGAGCGTCGCGCCTGTCTGCTCCGGAGGCGGAGTTGCCCAAGGCGAGTTTGCCGCTCTCTCTCCATCCGGTAATGAAAAGCAAACAAATTGTCTGTCAGGTTTTGCCGGCGTGGACGTCCGGCTCCACACTTGAGCGCCGCGTGTCCGACCAGTCGCGATGAGGCGCGCCGCTGGTGCCGCTTTGCTGGCGGCCGCTGTTTCGTGGCCTCGCTCGAGCGGCGGTCAACGCTGCGCCTGTTTTGTTTTTTTTTAAAGCCAAAGGTGTGTTTTAGATGACAGCCTGTCTGCCCTGCTGCTTCCAGGATACCTGCGGGGAGGTGACACCTTGCGGCTGCTCCACAGCCACAGCGATGCGTGTCTGACTGTTCCCTCCGCCGAGCAAGGGGAGGAGCTGCAGAGGTCAGTAGAACAGCCCAAATCCCCCCTCACGTCGGCCTGGCGACATGTCCCCTTCCGTGCTCATTATATATGTAACGATGCACCGATCCAGTGACCAGCGATCAAATATCATTGAGTGGAAGCATTGAACGCATTGATATTCTTCAAGATGGCCTTTACTTTAAAACCCCCGTGACGCATCCTCGCCTTTGTCTGGGCGCCAGAGGGCAGGTGATGGCCAGCCGCCAAGAGAAGGACATTCAGTCTCCTCCGGGGAATAAATCAGCAGTGTGGGAATGGTCTGGCTCAACAGACAGGACACATGCAAGCCGGCGATAAGATACTCACTCGGGTGGTGTTTAATCTCTGCATCGATATGTCGATGGCAGCCAACTGCATCTAATTGAAATCATATTGTTACAGGCTTTCTGACATCTGCAAATATCATATGGTTTCCCAGAGAATCAATATAATATGGCAACATTATGAAACTTTGGACTCACACCCCCGGTGGTCATGTGTTCTTTCTTAATCCAGGATGATGCAGTATGAGACTGGGTCAGTCTCCAGCCATGCCCGCTCTCTCTGGAGGCTGGAGATTCTGTGTGTGGTGTAAGTAACTCCAGGAGGGAGTTGAGTATCAGCCTAAATTGCATTTTTGGGTGATGTTTAGCCTCATATAGGGTAGATCGATATACTGCAGGTATTAAAGCTCTCCGGGTTCAAGTGTATTATTGGCAAACACCAGCAGCAACAGAACAGGCGCTGCTGATGTCCCTCAGGTGGAGCGGTCGGCACGCTGGCTGGGGGCAGCCCTTCCGACTCAGCCACGTGACCACCGGCAGGTACCTCGGCCTCACGGAGGAGAAGGGCCTCCACCTGGTGGATCGGGACAAGGCCGACATCGGCACCACCTCCTTCTGCTTCCGACCTGCAAAGGTCAGAAGTCAGGAGAAACATGCGTATACGTCCACTCAGGAATGCCGAGTCAGGATGGGGTCAGTTTGTCATTTGTGAGGAGTCTAATAGTTGGTTCTTGCATGTAGGAGAAGCTTGATACTGGAATCAGGACTAAAGCGGATGGGATGGGGACCGCCGAGATCAAGTATGGAGATTCGGTGTGTTACGTTCAGCATGTGGACTCTGGGCTGTGGCTCTCTTACCAAGCAGCCGACGCCAAATCTCCACGCGTGGCAGGAGCCCAGCGGAAGGTAAACTGGTGCATTTCCCAAATGTTAGGAAGGAGCTGCTGTTGATGAGGGAAAACTGTGTTCCCAGGCCATCTTGCACAGCGAGGGTCACATGGACGACGGCTTGACGCTGTCCCGTTCTCAGAGGGAAGAATCGCACACGGCGAGACTCATCCGGAACGCCGTTCTCCTTTTCAGCCACTTCATCAGGTACTGGATGCCTCATTTAGAGGTGCAGCGCTCTCTGTGGTAACAGCACACACACGCGCAGGCTCTAGTTGCTCTGGAATAATGAATAAAAATGTCTGATTTTGGTGATAAACTCTGGAAATACCAGACGGCAATTTTAGAGGAACGTGATAAAGTCCCCTGCATATATTCATGTAGCGCTCAAATTTTTTGCCTGAATTTCTACAATCTGCATGAATTACACCCTGATCCTCACTCAGAATCTTCCAGAAAAGCCAGGCGATTATGCGCTAGCGTATCAAAGCGTCGCTGAGGGGTTATGTTGGCTACATGGCGACAGTGTTTGGGTTCACAGTCCTCAGAACCAGCAGAACCGGACACATTCCGGCTTCACACAGCAGACCAACTTCTAGCAAGCGAGGGCGCCTCGATTAATCACTCCAGATATTATTAAAACGTTTACAACAGAAACTCGCCGTCTCTGTGATATACGGTTGTGTTCTTAATCGACCTTTTCCCCAGGAAACTGGAGGGTTGCAGTGGAGAAGGAAACCTCCCTGCCGTCGGTTTGCCAGTGGAGACGGTGACATGTAGTCTGCAGGATCTCATTAAGTATTTCCAGCCTCCCTCAGAGGGGCTGGACCACGAAGCGAAACAGAACAGCATGATGGCGTTAAAGAATCGGCAAAACATGTTCCAGGAGGAGGCAAGTCACTGTGTGCATGAAAAAAAATCTGATCCTTGGTGTGATTATGCTTTTCTGTGCTGTATGAATATACTCCCATCTCTTCTCAGGGTGTGATAGACCTGGTCCTGGAATGTATAGACCACCTGCACCAGTACAATAGTGCCTCACATTTTGCTGAAGCTACTCAGAGTGACACAGGAGAAGAGTGGGAGACCATCCTGAACCATTTCTACGAGCTGCTGGGTACGGATGAACACATCTTCTCGGCTATTCATGTGTACTTTTGCTTGAAATAACTATATTGAGTAATGTTCCATCCAAAAAAACATGATGTGAATTCTCCCATTTTGCACAAAAGCTGTTTTCCCTGTCTTCCCTCTTCAGCCTCTCTGATTCGTGGAAACCGTGGGAACTGTGCACATTTCTCAGGCTCCCTCGACTGGCTGATTGGCCGGCTCGACCGGCTGGAGGCCTCCTTTGGTGCGTCCAAGTCGGGCATTTTTTAAAATTATTTGCAAAATGTTGAAATGACCCGTACATGATTGCCAGACCTTCCCCTCATCATCATCATAGCGAAGGCACGACGGCAATGAACACACGGCCTCATCCACACAGATTTGAGTGATTTAAAAAAAAGCAAACAAAAAAAACTGTCGTGTGCAGGAGTGCTGGAGGTTCTGCACTGCGTCCTGGTAGAGAGCCCCGAAGCGCTCAACGTCATCAAAGAGGGGCACATTCATTCCATCTTCTCCTTTCTAGACAAGCATGGATGCAACCACAAGGTAGCGTTGGCAAGATTTCCGGGTCCGCTCGTGAAAGGAATTCAGAATCAGAATGATCAGTTATGGTTGCATTGGTAACGATGCAGTGGCTGGCATGGCAGCGCCCTTTGTTACACGCAGATGTTACATCCAGGATCTATTGCAATGCATCATTGTTGTCAGAGTGTCAGTGATGCAAACATGAGCATCAGGGCCGTGACAGCAGGCCTTGATCATAATGTGGGGTAATAGCCATGTTTGTACGGAGCTTCTTTCCGGAGGCAGTGCTGACAGGTTGTGTTCCAGGTGCTGGAGGTGCTGTGCTCTCTGTGCGTGTGCCACGGTGTGGCCGTGCGGTCCAATCAGAACCTCATCTGCGACAACCTGCTGCCAGAGAGGGACCTGCTGCTCCAGACACGTCTGGTTAATCAGGTCAACAGGTACAATATAGATTGTTTTCTTGAAATGAGTCGACTTTGCTTTGTCTCGGAATCTTTCCTCATTCCATTCGGGTCTGTTCTTTCCTCGTACTCGGACTGATTCAAGTATGCAGCATTCACGTCACACTACCATCGGACCTGAACTGATGAAGATGAAACTTATGCATTATGTAAAAACTCGTGGTGTTGGTTTTGGGGTGTCAATGTTTGCAAAAGTTCCTGCACGTGTACGCGGGGCTGTAAAATAGCGTGAACACGTTGTTTATGAGTTTTGACCGCAGCTGCGCTGTATAACCACTAGAGGGCTCCGTCTCTCCATTCATAGACCTCATTCCCATTAACTCAAAGCCGTTCAAGTAGTTAACAGACAAACCTTTATTGATCGCAGCGCTAAGAGGTCACATATCGTT
Source organism: Dactylopterus volitans (assembly GCA_901007715.1). Classification (NCBI taxonomy): domain Eukaryota; kingdom Metazoa; phylum Chordata; class Actinopteri; order Syngnathiformes; family Dactylopteridae; genus Dactylopterus; species Dactylopterus volitans. Next base: position 8,596 of record CAAKHG010037796.1, read on the forward strand.
CTCCTGAGTAAGTAAGTCTTGGTAGAGCTTTGACACCCTCGAGCTAACTGTCGCTCTGCAGGGAACTTCCTAGCCTGGCTCCAGATGTTTCATTAGCTTTAAAAACACGTCGTCTTCAACAGTTGACGCGGGCTGCATGTCGAGGGCCCCCATTTCAGCTATTAAGTTGTTGCTAGCTTCACTCGGCGCCTTGTCGCGTTTGTTGGCTGCGTAGTTTTTTTATGCTAGTCTGTGAAGCGCTAGCAGCGTTGTCAGCAGCAGTCTCTGCCTGCAGCTTGTTCGGGCGTCTCCATCGCAGGTGCTTTATCCTGCGCTGCTGAAATGAGCCAACTTGGTCTGGAAAAGTGTAAAACTGAACTGTAGCTCCATTTTTTTTCCGAAAAACTGCCCCACGTTGCTCCGCTTCTTACTGACCGCCGTCGCCTCCACTGTCAAGTTCAAGTCACGTGATACGCGATACGTTGTTTGTGCAGCGTAACGAGCCCCGTGTATCTATCACGTATGAGGATAACTGCACCCCTGAGAACATTTATTGTTGAGTTAATATCATCATCTTTAGCTTTCAGGCAGCATTTACACCCCTTAAGACTTTATTGTTGGTGAGAAATGAACCAGGAGGAGGTAAAGAACCACGTGTTGTGTACGTGGTTATTGATTTTTTTCTAAACAGTTATGATTTGCTATCCGTGTACACGTGTAGATATTGACAACCCTAGTTCTGACCACATTTATCGAACAAACTGATACAAATCAAGTCAGGAAAATGTCACGTCTGCCTCTCACCCTGAAAATACACACGGAAAATTCAGTGTGGCATATTTGTCACAATAAGAAAAATGGTAATGAGCTGCTCAGTTGTCTGTTGTAGATCTCTCATCATTTGCTTTGGGAACAGCTTTCACCGTTTTCTGACATTTTCTGAACGGATTAATGGAGATCATCAACAGATCAATCAACAGTAAAAAAATAATCATTAGTTGCGGCTCTGAATTTACAAAGCAGACAGAGCGAAACCAAAACAACGCTTGAGGGATGAGAGTTATCAGTCATCATCCACCTTGTCGCTCTCTCCTACCTTGTTTTTGACTCTCGTTGGATTTGGAGCTGCGATCAGCCAGAAACGATGAAAAAGACGAGGGACCGGATGCAGACATGCAGGGCGGAGCGCCGCCTCCCATTAATGCTCTCAATTTACTTACTCTCGAAGCGGCCGTGAACGAGCTCTTTCTTTCCCCAGCTCTTCTCGTGTCCGCAAATAAATTTGACTGCGGAGCTCTCGCTGCTGCAGGCGCCATTCCCCTCCCAAGTTTTCTATTTACAATGATGCCTGAGTGCAAGAAATACTTGAGACTTCCTTTCCACCAAAGCACGCGTGCTTCTCCCATGTTGCACTTGAGTTAATGAAGAATTAGCAGCCTCTTTGCGTGTCATCTCTTCATTTGCTCCACCATTTTGTCCTGTCTGAAGAGCCCGCCGGGCCAGTGCCGCTGACGTCAGAGCGCAGATGTCTCCATAGGTGGGGTTGCTTTGCGGAGTTAATCTTTGGACACTTTTCAGCCAGCTTCAGCATGCAGTTTTTGTTGTTCGTGCTCTCTCATCTCATCTTGTTGCCAGATTCGACCTGCGGTTTCCCTTATTTTGAGCTGGCTTTTTTTTTTTTCTCTCTCTCCTTCCATCTGCCCTTCCTTCATCAGCAGCTGCCTTCTTTTATCAGGCTTTCCTCCATCCTCGGCCAATTTAGCTCCCCAGTCCTTGTAGCTTATTTTTGTTTCATATTCTCCCCCCGCC
>CAAKHG010037800.1:0-20748 GCA_901007715.1 Dactylopterus volitans
CATTAAATCATCAAAATATTATCTTTCAACAAAGCCAAGCAAAGTCACTTAAGTAAGTTTCGTTTTGTGTAAAAAAAAAAAAAAAAAAAAAAAAGCGAGACAAAGCACATACAAGTTTCATCATTTCCAGTAATCCTTTCAGCAGAGCAGGATGTCTGCCGTGAGTTCAATCAGGGTGGTCATCTTAACTTATTAGCATGTGCTGTATGTCAGTCGCCACGCCCACTTTCTTTCTATCTTTCATCATAATCAGATTTATTTGCAATCAAAATTTAAAAAAAAAAAAAAGTGATGACCAACTGAACTTATGCCTCCTCTCATCAAGCTAACAGAAAGCACTTGTATAACCACCCTCACAAAGAAACATCACCGTTGCGGGTGCTGGCTGACCATTTTTATGCTGTGTTAAGTTCGAGAACCTAAATCTCACAAATGTTAAATCCGAACGATCCTGCAAGCCACTGTAGTTCCCTCTCTAGGGGATGGGATGAGGCGTTGGGGTTGCTGATCTGCCGATTCACCACTAGATGTCACTAAAATTCGCAGACTGACCCCTTGAAAGTCTCTCAAAAGGTAAACGTGAAAGTGAAAGGAAGTCATTTTGCTGAGGACCCCAGTGTGAGACCCACTGAGTTGTACCTTCCAAGTAGTTGATAAACTGTTGGACTGTTGAAAGGCAGGTGTGTGTTCCTTCCTACTGTCCACAGACACTCAGCCGATTGCAAATCCCGAGTTTCACAGACGAGATCCTTATCGGCGGGTGCATCTGTGTCAAGTATCATCGTCATCAAGAAATTAAAAAAAAAAAAAAAAAAAAAAAAAAAAAAAATTTTAAAATAAAAAAAAAAAAAAAAAAAAAAAAAAAAAGCATTTTAAGAACAAGACATATTTCAGACCTCGAAATCTCAAATCACAGCAGGATAATGCGTCATACTTACAGCCAATGTAAACACAAGCCCCGTTACCAGAAGCGTTGGCGTGACATTTGACATCGATGCAAGTGTTTGTAGATGGCTTGTCGAGGCGGACGGTCAGCGCATATGTCTGACTGCTGATCAAGGTTGTGCTGCTTTGAGTTGCTTGGTATCCATTCAGGTACATTTTATCAAAAGTAGCACCTGCTGGCAGAACACAGCAGAACGTGGCGGTGCTGCCCACCCGGAACACTCTGTCCTTTGGGAAAACCTCGGGCCTTGATAACCTCGAGTTATCTATCGCTGCCAAAGGACAAGAACAGGACATAAGAAGCGTCCGCCGGCCGTCTAATTGTCAGAACGATACCGTTTGTGGTGATCGAAACATTCGTATGTACCAGGAAGAGTGTGTTCTTGTCTCCAAGGGCTCGTATGGTTTTTGTATCTGGGCCGGAGCCCGACTGAATGAGAGACACACGTCAGCGGCAAAGGCGACGTCCAGTTCCATGAGTGGGTGCGTCCAATCTGACCAGGCGTCACGGCAACCGCCTCCTGAAAACATCCGACCAAAGCATATCGAAGGTTTGATGGCGTTAAGTGTTTTTTCTTTTTTTTTTTTTTTTAAAAAAAATCACATATCAGCTCTTACATAAAGTATGTGTCTGCCCGCTCGGCGTACTTCCAGCTCGTACATCAAATCGTCGTGTAACGCAAAGCACGATGGGTCGTCCTCCCATGTTAACAGAATTGTCTGGTCAGAGGTGGCGAGCGTCATGTCCCGAGGTCCACACTGGAAGACACCTGAGAGAAATGTTCACGTTTCTCTTTCAATTTGATCGACGATTGATTTTTTTTTTTTCAACTTTCACGCATGTTCCCGTAAAACGTGATCGTCCGGAACGCCACTTTGGGCGCTTGATGGTTTTCACACGGACGCGGTGATTTAGGAATCAGGCCGTGCAGGGTAAACGCAGCCTGAGACGCCGTCTCCACGTTTAACATCAGGCCCCAAACTTTTGCTTTTTTTGATTGAAATAAAAAAAAAAAAAAGGCGCAGGCTTGTCGTTAACCATCCTTAAGTCATGTTGCATTCGGCTTCCCAAGGGGACCGCCCACCCAGCTCTAATCTTTACTCTCTTTCTGTACAGTTTCATCACCAACTCCGTAGCTCCTCCCCTCTCTTTTGAATTGTTTTGTGAAACACACAGTGTCAGAATTCTGTTGAACTTCATGGGTCTGAATTCATGGCAGGTTGCTCCACAATCGGAGGGAAAAAAACATACTCTATGTGAAAAGATAACTCCAGTTTTGAATCTGCGCCATTTAAATAAAATTGAATGAGTTCATAAGAAGTTAATAAGTTTACAGTAAGTTTTAAACAATTAAACAAGGGTTAGGGAGGAAAAGGTGAAAAGACTGCTGAGCTTGCAAGCTAGAACGTAAAAACTCAAGAGGGAGTTTTACTGGATGCGTAGTAGCCACACAGCTTCAGACATTTTTTTTTTTTTGGATTAACATTCTATGGTTGATGCAGACTGCTATTAGTGAGGATTATTGTGTTCTCTCAGCGCCGGCATCATTTGTATTATGAATTCTGCTCAGTCAGAAAAATGTTATGCTCAATGATAATCAAGTTTGGTGTCTTAAGAAAAGCTTCATGCCTGCATCTACTCACCATCCTCTTTTCCATCTCCATGTAGGGAGATCTTGTAGATCAGTGAGGCAAACAACAGCCATGTGATGGTCGATATCACCATCATCCTTACGGCGGCCGGTTCTGTTCTTTTAAGGAGACTTTATCAGCAAATCTTCACGAACGTAAAACTGATACCTGTGGAGAACAAATCCCGGTGTCCAGGATCAGCAGGATAACTGAGCTGTCTCCGAGGCATAAAAACAAATACTGAGAAAGTCAGATCGGTTGCTGCACACATTAATTCCACACAAGAATCAGACAGGAAGCGGTGTCAAGTTCCCCCTGAGGAAGCACCATCTTCAAACAAGGGCAGCGGCGTGCGAGTCCATTTGCTTCTTGAGCTCATTTGTGATTGTGAAATCCAAGTGGATCTCAATCCAGGAAACGCAGCAGCGGCTTTCTGGTAATATGACTCACCGTGGCCACATGAAACACACGTAGCTGCAAGACTATGAATGGTGACATTGGGAAATGTCTGGCTTGGGAAAACTCACTTCATGCCTCGATGTTGCGACCAGATCTTTGCTAAACTGAACTGAACACATGGACAGGTGCAGCAAAACAAGCTTATAATCTGAAAGGGCTTGAATGATACACAGTCTGGATGCTAGTCAACTTCCAGGATTGATTGTTTAGTTGTCTGACCTGCATCTTTACTCTGACGGTTGTGTCTGCGCGTTCGGAGCCCCTGAAACCTCCCAACTAACCACAGTCGGCATCACCGGTCAGCCTGATGGAGCGTTTAGCAGCCTAGCAGCCAGAGAGTTGGCGCAATTATTATCAATATGTGTCATACCTGTCTGAGGAGAGAAAGTAGCCTATTATCATCAGCGCATTAGCGGGGACCTTCTGGTAACCTCGCGTACGTCATCATGTTTTATTTGTTTCTATAAAGTCTTTGTGTTTGCTCAGGATGCAGGAGGAGCAGCCGCACAGGTCAAACACAGTGAGCGAGCTGATGGGCGGGGGCATTGTACACACCCACACACACACCCACACACACACACGCACGCACACGCACGCACGCACTAATGCACAATCATATGACTCATTCCCTTTAGTACCTCCCACTTACTCTCTGTGTATCTACTGCCTTCCCAACCATCCGCTGGCCTTCCTTTGAACCAGGATGTGAGCTCAGCTGGAACCGCTGCCGCCCGGCTGAGAGCTCTCTGGAAATCTGAAAATCTGGGCGAAGCACACGAGTCAGCTCTGATGGAGCCGGAGATTAAAAGTGAAGAGAAAACGAAACGCAGCATTTGGCAGCGGGAGAAATGCAGGCGCCGCATCTGCTCTTCGGAGATCACTTGAGCTGTTGCATCGTCCTCGGTGTTGACTACTCACGTGCCACTGTTGTTACAGGGGGCGTTGAGTGACTTGCCTTCTCTAGCCTGGACCTAGAGACCCAGCGATGAACCTCAAACTGACTTTTGAGGGCGTCTCAGAAAAGTGAGGACCAGCTGTGGGGAAAATGTGGGAGGAGTGGCCAGGCCATGGAGCACGAAGGGACCTAACTGGGCCCCGAGGCTGTTTGCATATGCGGCCCACGACATCCTCAAAGGAAGCCGCTCTAAAAAGTCAACAAAAGGCAGCATTATATGAATCAACCGAAAAAAACAACGACAATGAGCCTATACTGCCACTTTGTTTAATTCCAGCAGAAGGTGCTCCGACTCCCTCCGACTCTCGTTCACCTCACTCTACCGGTTAAAGTTGTGACGTCAGCCACCGAGCGGCGGGAAACGAGACAAAAAGTGGACTCGGAATGTTGCGATTTCAACCGAGAGTGGACATTTGACCTCAATGTTACATTTCCTGACCCAAAAGCATGCAAACTACGCCACATCGCCGTAAAGAAAACTTTAGCCCTTTAACTTCGTCATCTAAGTCAGTAAAGTTCACAAACAAACATTGCAGAGCTCTGGCACAGTGTGCGTCTATCATAGAGATGGATGATAGATGGAAATTCAGTTCCTCATGGAAATTAGTCGAGTATCATAAAAGGAAGTCCTAACTTGGATGGATTTTAACTGAAATGGCGATCTCACAAAGACAAACACACACACAGGTGAGTGAAGAGTCCGCCCATCGACATACTGTATAGGGTGTGGGTTGTGTGTGAGGGAGACAGAGAGAAAGAAAGAGAGAGAGAATGAGCCAGACTTTGTGGTTTACCAGTTTACCCGCTGACGTCATCAGTGGTGCCTTTACTTGAGTACAGATGAATAATAATCCCACTGTACCAAGCGACTGTGTGGGGTTTCAAAGATGTCTGCTAATCGCAGCTCAATCAAAATTTGATATCCAGTGGCATTGTGGGAAATGCCTGACTGATTGATACCAAGAGCTCATCCGGGTATCTTGATGACCTTCCGTTTTACAAACGGCATCATTCATAAACACGGGACTCGGGAGGATGACCGGCGACTCCATGGCGCCCACAACACCTCTGGAGCGCCACGGGAAGCTTAGGCTCATGGTTTAGCTATCAAAGTTTCACATTCTCATTGTGACAAAGCCAGCAGCTGATGTCCAGGGCCTCAAAGATACATTTTCAATTTGGGATCTTTCTTTTAAATTTTTTTTTTTTTTTTTTAGACTGTTAGACTGGCTGCAGTCATACACTTACAGAGAACAGATACAGATCTCAATCTCCATCTCTGTAAAAGAGGATGAACGAATGCTTGGACTTGTGGCTGAAATGACGTTGTTGGCCTCGCCAGAGCTGCTTAGGTCATCAACCGCTCTGCGGGTTCCATGACCCGATTGCTGGAACATGATTTCAACAGAAGCTGCGCCTTTGACGCCTCAGTCTCATACTCCTATGGAGATCATTTCCTGATCTCGTGAGAGCGTTCGTTGCTCTCACGGCGTCTCGGGGAAGAGATTTTAATTTGGCAATCGTCCCGTTTCAAAGACGGCTTCCTCTGGTCGGTCAAGGAACCTTGCCCATGCGGTTGATGCCTGTAACTTGCTCCATGTCCTTCGGAGGACAGCAGACACCTGCTACAGCAACATGGCCGTACAGTGAGGGGAACTTAGACCAGGACGAGGCCGGTGAGACGGACTGACATGTGAATGTCATTATGCGATTTCAGGGACATTTCCTTCAACTTTCTCCAGAACTGTCGCTATTTCGGTCTGTTTATAACAGGAGTTCAAAAATAAGGACAAAACAGCTCACTATGTGACCTCATGTGATTTTCCCTCCAATTACCATTAATAACTGTTTTTATAAACTCAACTATTAAAGTTATTTTAAAAAATTGCCTTTGAAATAGAGACCAAAAATATGTTTCACTTTTGTTACCACCCCCCCCCCCCAAAAAAAAGTTATTTTGTTTGTTTTTTTTCCCCTGGGACATGTTTTTCTCTTCAACGAACCTTTACAGATAGTATCATAACACTAAGAATTTACAGTAGATACAACAACACGTTCTAGCGGCGGCCGTCTTGAGCGGGCCTCGACCTTGACCGCCAACGAGGCCGGCTAACCTGCGTAAGTCGAGTGACACCTGCTGCGTGTGGCCTGGGCGTACGCTCACAGATCTACGTGACAGCTTTAATTCACTGCTTGTGATTGTTTGGTGGGGCGCGGGGGGGGGGGTGACGCACTTCCTTCTTTTTTGAGATGCTTGAGCCGGGAACCAGCTGGAGGCGGCCAGCTTCTCGTCACTCCTCCTCCTCCTAGTTTGACACGTCATGCATCTTGTTGTAAGACCATTTCAAGTATAATTTATTTCTACGCTCGGAATAATTACAATTTTTACCTTCAGAGTGACTCCACGTCCGTCCTACAAACCGAACACGCGGCGACTGGCCAACACAAGTCAATCAGTCAAATCTGACATCAGCGTCGACAGAAATGAAGAGTATGATTTTACAGTCTACTGATGAGCTTTTAAAACAACATTCCGGATAAAAGGCACAGAGCAAAAGTGTCATTTCGAAGCAACCTCCAGCTAACTGAAGCAAGGAAGCACATCTGACTCGCAGAGCTACGAGTCCCGACATGTGAAATAAAGTAACATTTTGATGTGGCACATCGAGTGGAAAAAAGATGATCAGTCAAGGTACAGTCACATCAGTCTTCACCGTCCAGAACATGAAACACTGGCGATTGGCATTTTCATTACCGCTAACATTAATCCCATAATAGTAACTAAAGTTAATGAAATAAAAAGGATATGAGATGAATCATTTACTCAGACGTAAGGTCAGGGGGTGAGCACGTTTGCACAGTCATCCATGTCTTAACTCAGGTTTTCTGTTGCATCACCGTGGAAACCTACATGGCTTTGGTTAACGGGCCGGTCGTTTCATTGCCGCAGGACGCTGACCTGGACAGTACAGACGGTGGCCATGAGGTCACGAGTCTCCATGTGCATGCGTGTGCAGCAGGTGGTACGGCGATGGCGCCTGGGAGCAGGGCGCTCCGAACCGCTGCTGATCAGCTTCTGATCAATGATCCTCCCATCTGATGCTTTACATTAGCTCATTATTGAGATATTACTGACGTTATTAATCATGATTGCTCATCACAAAACATGAAAAGTACACATTACTTGGCACGTCCGGGCGAGAAGTCACTTTTAGTCAAAAGGCATTTCTGCCTCTGATGACATCAGGCTGACTCGTTACATTAGTTGTGGTATCGTTTTGCACGGCTGCTTCTGAGGACAAAAACAAAAAGTGAAAGCACAATCATTGAAACGCACTTTTTTTTTCTTCCCTTCTCACTACCGACAAAAGGGGACACGAAATGACCATCGTGACCCTGAAAGGACGAACGATGCACGTTCACTGATGTGTCGCATTTCCTTTGTGCTGTCATACTTTTTTTTTTTTTTTAATCGTTTCCATACATGGTAGCAGACAATCAAAGCGCCCATATAGACACTGACGGCCTCATAGTTGTGTAACCATTACATTGTGCAACTAATATTCACTTAAAAAGGATAAGCGTAGGTCAAAACGTAAAATATTTCCACCCAGGAAAAGTTCACAAATGCAAAAAAACATTAATGCAAAGAAAAGGGGTGATAAGGGGTGATAAAGAAAAAAAAATGGTCTAAGAACAACTGCTGTGGAGGAAGTGATCCGATGTGCTTCCTCCACCAGCAGCTCAAGTATGATAACCGGAGTATAATTGGCATTTTTATCTATCAGCGAGAACGTCATGTGATTGGTCTACTGGCGATCACCCGCCTGGCTCTGCCCCTCCCACGCAGCTGAGATGCTCTGACGACAAGCCGAGAGAGAACTTCTGCTGCGCTACGTTAGAGGAAGCGATGGCTTTTATGCAAGCAGCATCCCCTTGATCGAAAACCTTTGTGGTAGAAAAACTATTTTTTTTTTAATCAGTTCAATCAGTTTTTGAAATACGCAATCATGAACACACCAAATAGTGAGACGTAAATTAACAGTAGGAACAACGTTTATATGTCAGTTCTCTTTTGAGCATCTCTTTTGCTGTGTTTTTACCGTTTGCGTTTTTATGTTTGTCGCATTTTGGGGTTTAGAGAGCGTTTCCTTTATGTTTGTGCTTTCTCTTTTGTATGTGCTTTGTCCTTCAGGGCCACCGTACCATCTGTTACTGTAACGTCCGTCTTTCACCGTTTCACCTCATGTCATGTTATAAGTTCTGCTCTGTGTCCTGACAATGACTGTACATTATTGAGCCTCTTGTGCCTTGCTAATATTTTTATAGAGTTAAAATTTCCTGCTTTTCTTACGAATGTTAGATGAGTTGTCTCAAGGCGCTCAGCTCGATAATCTGCGAGTAGATAATTCATTTGCAGGTTCCACTGCTTCATCTGTGCAAACGTCACCTTTCAGTGTGCATTGATAACTGGCCATGTTTGTCATCACGTCAGCAAACGCAGGCCATTACCTCCGTGCTCTGATTCGTACGGGTATGAACCTGCCTGTGGATACGGACTGTTGATCATGATATACTAAAATAAGGCGAATCCATCAATAAGATTGTGAAGAAAACAGAAAACATCAGTGATTCCTGCAGAAATGTCTGTGTGCACCATCCCTCGTGTAATGTGCTTTTCTATTGCATCGTGTGCTAGCAGTGATCGCAGCATCTTTAAAGTGCTTCATGATGATCAATTACGCACTGGCTCACACTGCCAGCAACAGCCTTGTGAGTGCATTCTCTGAAATGTCATTGATCACCCTGAGAGTGGTTTTCCCGTGAAGTCCGGGAGGCCACGGACGGAACCTGAATCTACCGTGAGGTCACTTGAGTCTGCAGGCGCATCACAGTTTGGCTTTTGGACTTTGCGCCAGCAGCGTCCTCATGTCCAGCAGCGCAGCCTCCACAGCGTCGGCCAGACGTGCCGCGTCCGTGTCTGGGCAGCCGTTGAACGACGATATCGCGAAGTTGATGTGATCGTTCATGGGGTTGTAGCAGACGCCGTAGCCGTTTGGCACGACTGGGCCGAAACACATGACGCAGTCGGTCTTGGATGGCACCTTGAGAAGAAGAAGAAAATGTAAAGCTGATCAGGTCATTCAGCAGGTCAAACACAGCTGTGCTCAGACATGAACGTCACTTAACCGGCAGATGAGGTCACTGACGAGCTTTCGTCTAAAGTTAAAATCCTCCCTGGTATTCATGTGAGTATTCACGCAAGTACAAGGAATGACACTTGTAAGAGTAGTGTTTTTTGTTTGAATACTTAATATGCACACAGTACAAAAATAATATGAACATATTCATATATGTGTATTTTTTTTCTACTTGTATGAATTTTCATTCAAGTACAAACACTCATACAAGTACTCACACAACTACGCGTACAAGTACTAGTGTTTGCAACAAGAACTTATACTTCTATAACAACTGCTTGTATGAATACTTGTATAAGTTTTCATACAAGTACTCATAGCAATCTAGACAAGTACAAGTATTCATACCAGTACTCATACAAGCATTATATGAGTACTTAAGACATGTACGTGTATTCAAACAAGTTCTCATAAAAGTACCAGCAGCATCATGCAAGCAGCGCTTATACAAGCATCCATTCAAGTATGGAGTTAAAGGGTAAATGTGTGCTGCTGCGGGCGGCGCCATCCTCGCTGCGTCAGGCTGCCGCGACTCACCTGGCTGGTGGACAGCCGGTAGTGGAGCGCTTTGGCGTAGGAGCCGTCGGTGAAGACGGCGGGGACGGACAGCTTTTCCTCGGCAGCCTGCATCTTCAGACCCAGCAGGTGTCTGTCGATGGCCTGGCCACTGATGGCCTGAAAAGTGGTTAATCGGGTGTTAAAGATATTGAGGAGAAGAAGAAGAAGAAAAGAAAGCTCACTACTTTTAGACATTTTTCAGCCTTTTATTCGGGACTACTAATGTTCGGTTGCAGTGAGATATCTAACAGGTGGAGAGCTGCCCGTCCACCATTTTCAGAGGAAAATAAAAAAGGAGCAACTAATTTTGCTCGTGGTGACATTCCAGCTGAGTCAGCGCTATCCTCTGATGAAGACCACCAGCTGCTGTTGAAAGCTCCGGAACAAGCTATTGGTTTATTTCACAAAGTGTGTTTTAACGACAGGACCCTTTTTACATAAATGGTGGAGAATAAAAGCTGCAGCTGTCTCTCCATGCTGAAGTGTCGCTGCGGACACTCACCGTGTTTGTATACGACCGGTGTGCTCTCACAGCTTTCTCCAGCAGATCCACCTTCTCTGTGTTCTGTGTGCAGGAGGAAGGCGACGACACTGTTACAACTCGTGGCCTGTGATGCGTTCGCAATGTAAAAGTGAAACAACTGCGCAGACAGCAATGAAACTCTTCCAAAATTATGACAATACCACACATACTCATTGTGTGTGGGTTGCGTGCATAGTTCCAGTCATGTTATGCGTCATAAGCACGGACGCTGCTGCGTCACTGACACCTGGGAGTTGTAGTCTGAGAGGGTGAGACGAGTGTGAGGACAGTTGCGAGCACATTACATGAGAAAGGTCCCTTTAATCCCACCTGTCGGGTGACGTCATCAAAGGCCTTGACGAAGGCCGCCGAGGCAACTGAGGCCGATCGGATTGTGTCTGTGCGGCCGAGCCTGAACATCCGCAGGGAGGCACTCTCGTACGTAGCACAGCAGCGCTGGTACATCCTGCCCAGACACGACAACCAAGAGCGTTTGTCCTGATTCAAAGCCTCCATCATCAATATTTTTACAGTAATGAATCAAATGACGGCGTGCGATATCTGCGGCCGATAAAACTGACTGGGCTCTCCCCACGTCTGATTCACTCAGCTCAAGACATGGGCGTGTCTAATGCTTAAATGCATGTCAGCACTCGGTTTCGCATTAGTGACCGTGGATTTGAACCAGTGTGTCGCGGTTCGGTGCAGAAAGTCTTTTCTGCTGACGTGACTCTCTTCCATCATGGCCTTGCTGGCTCCTCCACTAACACTCGCTACTTCTGAGCTCGCAGCTTTAGCAAAGACATTAACCTCCCGGCTGCCGTTGGCTTAATGGGGCTGAAGTTGGTCATTACAATATTATTTGGGGCCAAGAGTCTTTTCTTCTTTTATCGGCACCCGGATTTAATGACCAATGCAAAAATAAATCAACCTTTATGTTGGTTATTTTATTACTGTGGATTATTGTTATTATTACTGGCCTCAATAACTGGTTTTGCGCCAGAAAGCTTTTTCTCCTCCTGCAAGTAATTGCTTTCGGTCCATCTGCATCTAACGTATCTTAGCAAGTCAAAACTATAAGGACAAAAAACATTATAAATAAATAATAATAATAATGGCATAGATATATGGATTTTCATTTGGTTTGTATGTGCTTGATATAATTTGCTGTATGGAATCTCCCTGTGAGACTGACAAAGAAAATCAAGTAATAATTATTTCTCAACAATTAAATAAGCTGTTAGGTTCATGTTACAGTGTTAAGTCACAGCAAGCAGCCGCTGATAAGAAGAGGAGTGTCACAATCGGACCTGTAATAAACCGATGAACAGAGACGCAACTCCAAAGGATGATAACGTTGCTCTGAGATTGCTGGACGTGGAATGAGTCGACTGCACATTTTCCATGACGACTTGAAAGAAAATGACATGTACTGCACGATTGTATGTGCCAGTGCTGTGTGTCTGGTGCCCCCAAGTGGAGAGAATCAGCGAATGCAGACTTATGAATGGAGCCCTTTGAAAGGCAGAAAAGCAGCACTGCCAAAAATTGTGTTTGTGCCCGTGTAAAATGCGTGTTAACACATGTTTACATGTTAGAACGTCATGCGTCGTCGGGACGTTTATGCATGAAGCTACGTACAATAACACATCATTTGTGTGAAAACTCCACGGACGTCACACGGGCCTGTTACAAGTATTCCGACGTTCTCCAAACCCACTTATGAGTCGCCCGTTGCGGCGAACACACACTTTCCACAAGGAAGAGACATTTTACACATGTATGATGATGCAATAATGCTTCACACACACACATCAGCTAAGTTTTGATTAAAGAGTTGCAGCTTCTCTGTGCATCTTAAGTCAAGACACGACATCGAACCTGTAATTACACATTAACATTTTTGAATCTAGCAAATGTAAGTGTTTGGGTGATGGTTTTTCAGTCTGCTCACCTGAAGTATGCCAGCTGCAGCGCCAACTGGATGAACGCATCAGGACTCATCTTGTAGTCCTTTGGGACACTCTTTCCAAAGTGATGAAACACTATGACCCTCATGTCCAGGTCATCCGCCAGTCTGTGGTGGGAGACAGGACAGTTAAGACTTTCCTGACTTCATTTCCTGCCATCAGCTGAGACACATGTCCCATAGTGTTTCCACATAATGCAGATATGCGGCGTATTATTTCGCTGGTCACTTTAAAAGCCTTTCTCACAGGTTCATGCTCTCTTTGGCCATCTCAATGTCCTTCTTCAAGTCAGGCGTGATGTTGAAGTGTAGTTTCTGGGGCATGGGCAAAGGCACCGTGGGAGACTGCGCCATCTCTGGCTTCCTCCTGAATCCACACGTAAATCACAGCAGAAGAAAACAAATGTTAATATCCCAGATGAAACTGCTTTTTCTAATTGTGGCTTCAGTGTTGGGATCTCTGCCTCGGCTCTGTCGTATTACACAAGGAAAATAAATGCTGATGACAGAGTCCAAACAATCGTGACCTACTTACGTGTATTCCACCACATGGTCGATCAAGGCCACGATGGGCGGGCCCTCAGCTGGCGCATGCTCGTAGTTCGCGCCACACGTTCCATCTTCTCCAACAATAAACTGACAGAAAGAACACAACAAGCGTTTGCACTACAAACAAAAACATGCATCACATTTGGTATTTTACATTTAACATTCCACTGAAGTTTCTCCGACATGAGGAGGCAAGGAAGTCACAGAGGAGACGTTGCTGGACTCACAAAAGAAAACGCGGATTTCATTTTATTGCGTTGGCAGAAGAGAGCGCATCATTTTTATTCTGTGCACTCTTGATCCTCGTCTAAACTTGGCACTGACATTTCCCATGAGGCAAGTCAACTGCTCCGTTGGGCCTGTCATGCTAACAGTGGCTAACGTAGCTGGAGCTGCTGGTCTCAGGCAAAGACGAGCGGTAACGTCTTTTTAATTCCACACCCCCAGATTTAGTACAGTCCAGCGGTCGTCAGTTACAGCCCATGCTGGAGTGCCCCTTTAAGTCTTGTGTGTCATGTCGCTGAAACAGAGGGCTAAGCTATCAAGCGCAGATTCAATTCTTTAATAAGGAAGTTAGCTAAAAAAATCTATACGCAAGAATAAAAGCAATGACACAAGAACTAAACTGCAGCAAATAAAACAAAAGAAAACTGTGGTGGGCTGCATGAGGAGGACGTCTGTTAGCTCATTTCTTGCAGCACTTGGTTGTAATCTTGTCTCTGTGGGCTCTAGTCCCATGTGTGGTGGTCCCCAATTACAGCGTGAAAACACAATCATTTATCCCTGAAATGCTGAAAAGATGAAAACAAACGCAAAAAGACACTGCGAGCCGAACTGCGACACCAAGAGGAATTTACAGCTTTTCTACTGGTTTCCTATTTCCTACAAATAACACAACAAAACATTTTTGGTTTGTTGTGTTATTCATGTTCTTTATCATTTGGAATGGATGATAAAGTATTGACTTGTTTATTCTAACGCAACATTACTGATTAGGGTGCCTCCATTACCCCGAGATAAAGAACAAACGGGCATCATAACAATGTAGCACATCTCTGGTAATAGTTCAGTTTCTAACAATAAACTGGTCAAATAGTCCAAAAATCCACACTTGTCCGCTGTTCAGCTTCATCAATCAGTTCATTCTTTTGTTCATCAGCCTGTGCAAAGTGCCTCCGTCAGAGAGCTTTGGAGACATTTATCTGCTCACGCGTACATTCTCGCATTGAGGACGAACCCTGAGGTGAATCATTTTGGGACGAGGACATCGTGTAAGGTCAGGGGTGCGACGTGTGCCAGTGGTCACCTGCAGGGTCTTGTCAAACCAGCGGTTGCCACTGTTCCTCAGGCTCCCTCCTCCATGCAGCATCTGCACGGCGGCGCTGCTGCGGTACGTCTCCTGCGACCCCCGCGGCACCTCTCCGTCCAAACACAGGACGAAGATGCTCTTCTGGATAGCCGACACCGATTTTTTGTTGGTCGGATCTGAGCACGTCACACACACGGAATCAGGCAGAGCCTGTTTAACAAATTCATGTACATGGACACTTTCGCGAGTTCATGTCAGCGTTTCCATCAGCTCACCCTTGATGAGGCGGGCGTAGGTCTTGCCCCAGGTGTCCCGATGCTGGGTGGTGAGGATGCCGACAGGCTCCACGTTGGCTTGCGGCGAGGAGCTGCAGATCTTCTCCAGCTGGGCACAGAGCTGATCGGCGGTCAGCGGCGTCCCGTCGCTGTTGTACACGTCCAGCACAAAGAACTAATTCCGAGAAGACGAGAGATATTATCAGTATCTAGCAGTCAGGCAAGTGCCCTCATGTGCCCACCAGATCAGAATTTCACTTGTCCTTGTATGTTTTCACTGGCCTGACAGACGGAAAATAAATTATACGTTCTTTTCCATGATGAAAGTGTCTGAAAACAATAATGTATGAGCGACTGGTAATGTCTGTAGTTCCTCACCATTTGCCACCTGCAGTTAAAACGAGTGCATTATTTCCCCCAAAGAAAGCTGGAGGTCAAATAAAATCTGGGTCTCATTTAACGGCTGGAGGCCTGGCAGACCCAAATAATGAAGGGTATTGCTGTATATTTTACCATGCTACTGTCATCATTGCGTCTTATCACCTTATTGAAAACGGCATGTAAATGACGCATGCATATTTTCTCTGAGGCCCACTGTAATAAATGATCTTGAGATGAAGTCTTAACATCTACGCCCCCGTGGCAGCATTCGCTGGTTACGGAGTGGAGCTGAACGATTTTGAAAGTTGTTTGTCAGCTAACAGGTTTTTTCTACCATATTTAATGGGACTCTTTTTTTTTCCAAGTTTCTTATCTCCTGTATTACTCAACAAAAGAAAAATATCATTCTGAAGTTACTTTGAATAATATATTAGACAGGTTGAACATCAACCGTTCCTTCCTGTAAGGCAGGCCTTTATGTTTAAGTGAAATTAGGTGATGCATGAATCAATAACAATACCGCACTTTTATTAAACCACAGTAGTATATTGACCGATTTGTTTCACTTCCAGCACTGTAAACACAATGATTAGAAATACAATATCCAGCACTTAAAAATAAGCCTGGAGTTAATAACATTGAGTGCAAATATGTGCCAGGCTCCAGTGAAGCCACAGACCTCGCCGGGGGCCGGACTGTGTCCAGTCTGCCGTTTCATACCTGCTCCTGCTGTGAAGGTGTAGCCCTCTCACCTGAAAGTTGTGGACCACAGTGACGTGTTTCGGGGGATGGGAGCTCCTGGCGTGGTTCACCACAGCATCCCTCTTCAGACCGGGGATGCGGCAGGACGACAGCACTTCGTAGTACTGATTCATACAAAGGGGTTTCCCTCCCAGGTACTCCACCGGTAAGGTCTCACTGAGGAACAACAGCACTGTTGACGGCTCCACGAAAGAGGGCAGAGCTTGACGCACACATGGTGCTTATATTGAGGTCCATGTGCAATAAAGGCTTAAAAGGAGTTTAAGAATGTAATGTATATTTGTGAAATCACGTTCAGTCTTCCCTTTGTGTAATCATCTTTAATTTATTGTTAAGTTTATCATGAAAAAGGTGTTCAGTATAAATGCTAATTAATCAAATCTTTAGAGTGAACTGATTTCACTGAATCACAAACACTGACAGGCGATGCATTCACTTATTGATGGACATACCGAAGTCCATCTGAATGGAGACAGCTTGTACTCGGAGAAACTTTAAAGAAACTACATCGTCATTGCTAACAAGCCTCTATTGCTTCAGATGTAGAGGACAAAAAAAAAATGGGAGATGATACACAGATGTTTGATTTAAGAACTCACTTGTCAATCATCTTCTTGAAATCCAAAACACCTGATATCAGTTTGGCAGCAAACCTGAAGAGAGAACGAGAAGCCTTGTTTAAATTGTTGCTTGCAGTACATTCGCTCGTGGAGGTGAAATGATTATTATTATTGTTGTAATTATTACAATTTATCGTAATATAATTAGAGCTCAGTCTCAGGAACCTAGTCTCATTTCAAGCAAGGAATTGAGTCTCAATAAATCACAAACCCCCATTAGAAGTGATGATGCTATTAGAAGATATTTCGGTTCAGACTGCATTCAGACGCTTTTCGCAAACATTTAAACACAAGAAAACTGATCCGGCATCACTGACCTGACCCTCAAATACATCTATTTGTCACAATTTAATTTAGTTCTATTTACATCTTTTTTTGTTTGTTTGGCCAATTCTTTACTAACTTTTTGCTAATCCCTTTTTACTGAGCAATTCACTTAATTTGCACCAGAAACATGAGTAAATTAGCGTGACACTACCTGAAAATTTGCATCAAATTGATAAAAAGTTAAGAGAAAAAGACCAGGAAATTAGAAAAAAAAAAAATTAGGAACAAAATACATTTTAAGAATAATGAGATTTAATTCCAATAGAGTTTTTGGCAGTGTAGAAGGCATTAAAGTTTGCTCCGGTTGTGTATCTACAGGTGTATATAACAGGTTCCCATGGTCAACAACAACACATTACCATTCCTTAAAAGTCCCGCTGTAGTAAAAAAGTTTTTAACCTTGTTAATGTCAACATGATGTATTTTTTTCATGTGTTACACAAAATATCATATGTGTGAAATCAGCTATTAAAGTCATGGCTGGGGATTTCTGCTTTAGATGTAACACTGAAATGGCTTTCTCTGGAAAACCATCTGCAACAGTCCAGGACTTCTCCATAGAAACCACAAGCAACCAATCGTGACTAAATGTCAAAAACAAAACAAAAACTGCACTCTGATTATAATCGATACTAAAAGTGTCTATCGGAATAACTTGCAAAGGTATCAATACCAACAATTCATATAGGCATGCACACAGCCCCGCCCCCCCACTATCGGCTGAGAGCATCTGATGGTGGTTGTCAAAGAGGAGAAAGCTGACTCAGACGAGAGCACTTCTGGGCCACTCGTCCCACCCGCTCCACGGCTTGACGGCCAATCACAGGGTCTCGTTTAGCGAGGGGGCCGATGCCACCCAAATGCACCACCAAACATCACAGGAAATCGTTCCTGCCTGCGGCCATCAGATTATGTAATTCTTCGATCTAGCTGCGGTAAATACACAGAGTGATATTTTGCGCACTGCAACTGTACTCATGTCTACATTGATAATGACAGTGTCTGTTATACTTCTCTGTTCCGAGAAGCACTTACATTTCTTTTCCACTTAATATAGTTTCTATTGATTTGTTTATATATTTGATGTTATATTTTGGCACTTCTTTCCTGTATCTTATATTTATTTACACTGGCATTGAGCAACTATGAGCATACTACTTCCTTTTGATTACTAAAGTATGTCTGATTCTGATGATTGCCAAAGGTAATGTTTGAAATTCTAGTATCTTGACAACCCTAAAGACTTCTTATGGGGTGGAGCTTTTTCTGAATGAATTGCATGTGATCTAAAACTGCTGAGGGTCACCTTCAAAACCCGACCAGCATCACACTCCTCATCCTCTTCGGAGGAACAACTTACATTTGCAATAAGAAAAAAGTAAGCACAAGTATAACGTGCAACTCATTTGTCAGTAAAAGCAACATAATCAATGAACAAATACATTTTCCAGCGGTCATGCGCCGTTCGACTGATCGCTACGCTCATCACGGCATCCCTTAGTCGTCATCATCGCTCACAAGCGCGAGTCCAAGTGAAATCAAACTCTGCTTCATTTCGCTGAGGCAGCAGCTGAAATTCACCACACTTGAAAGTTGCGGTTGGTGCCATGCACTGCTTACCGTGTGTGCGTGTGTGTGTGTGTGTGTGTGCGCGTGTGTGTGTGTGTGTGTGTGTGTGTGTGTGTGTGTGTGTGTGTGTGTGTGTGCGCGTGCGTGTGTGTGTGTGTGTGTGTGTGTGTGTGTGTGTGTGTGTGTGTGTGTGTGTGTGTGTGTGTGTGTGTGTGTGTGTGTGTGTGTGAGATCACCTCAACTGTCCCTGCTTGTCACTGAAGTTCATGCGAGGCAAGACCAACCCGGGACTTGAGTGTACAACCACGGGCAGCCTGTAGTCCAGATAAGCAACCTGCACCCACCACTCTGATAACTACGAGCACACAAGACAACAACAGATGAAGATCAACGCTGACACACACGCTCCACTGACGAGGAAATGTGTTGCAAGTCTACTACGCTCATAATTAACCCTGTGTTGGGAACCAATTCGAAACCTTTGCCTCAAAGGGGTATCGCGGCTCAGTTAATGCTCCTGGGCTCACCCAGTTCTCGGCGCCGGCTGCCCTCTTCTCCAGGCCTTTCTGCAGTCTTTCTCCAACCCCCCCAGGTTTCTGGAACTCCTCCACCAGCTCTTTGGTGTGCCTGAGCTCGTCCACCTCCACAATGGGCTCCAAGGCGGTGATGTAGCGCTCGCATGTCTGCTGCAGAGGCGGGATGGGCAGCCTGGGCAACCCCTCCTGGTGGGCCAGGTACCTGCCTGGGATCCGGGTCACCGACACGGGCCTCACCAGGTGACATGGTTTGATTAAACCACATTTGTTCGCCATCCCCACCTTGACGTTTGAAAGGAGCCAAAGGAATCAAATGTTAAAAATGACTCTGCAGCACTTGAAAGCCTGCGGTTCTGCTCTCTGCCCCTAGCAATCATTTACCCGTTACACCCTCATCACCTGAACTTGGAATGACTCCTTCGGCTGCCATAAAGTAATTCCAATCATTCTGGAGTCGTCAGGTATTCCAAAACATCATCATTAAACTTCTAAATGTAATGAGTTGAATCTTTTCATATCGTTTGCAAAGTTCCCAATGGAATTTTCTAGTGTTACACAAATAGGGGGCACTTGGTATTTTAAGTCGGGGTCCTCATAGAACCTGTTGTGGTACGCTTCAGTAACATTTTGCCAGTAGAGGGCAGTCTGCACATGTTTTAAAACTGACCCCAGCATGGAATGATACAGCAGGACTACTTGAGATAACTTAAGAAGTGAGCGGCAGTAATGAAACTAACACCAAAACTATTCGTAAGGAATTTTTAAGCGATCCATTTGTTCCAGCAAAACATTGTGAACATTGATAATCAGAGCATGCTATTGTTAAAATATGTGTCCTGTATTAGTGACTTGTATTAGCAGACTGTCTTGTAACAGTGGGTGATGCCCCAAAAATGTGGTTTCAATACGATCCCAATAACTAACAAAATTAAAATATGCAATACATATAATCTGTCATTTCAAAGTGAGGGCGCGTACGGTTTTCACGTGCACGCGTAATCGTTTAGAAGTCAAATAATGTCAAAACTTCCAATTTAACGACATGACATAATACTTGTACAACTAATGATATTCCCCTCAACAGCAGCAGCTGGACTTGGGAGCTCAGCATCAGTTGTCGAACCCACATGGTGAACAACAGTTTGTATTCATGTCTATTTGCTAGATCAAAGCTGTCATGCGTTTTCCAGGTAAACTTGTGTGTTGCGCTGAAGAATGACCCGAGACATTTTGGGGATGCGACTCTTGACCTCCTGCCTGAGTCAGTGTCTGGCGATGGAATGCGAGTGTGCAGCTGGTCAGACGCTGGTCGCTCAGTATCGATCCAACTGACGTTAAAAATCGATCGCCAAAAAGGAATACACGCTATCGGCAGTCCCGATATTTTTTGGGATCGATTCGCCCACCCCTGCTGCCTCGCTCGCAGATGCAGGAATGACACCGATTCCTTCGTCGAAGCTTATATATTAACTCACATCATTAGCAAATTATTACTAGTCACTATGCAGACATGTGAACGCTTATGTCTGGCGACACTGGTCCTTTACCATGTGTCGGCTGCGCAAAAATCTTACTTCAGCTAATCCTAAATTTACCTTTCACCCACTTGGCTAGCGTTAGCCGATGACTACCGCGCTAGCGTGTTTGTCGGCTAGCGTCCGACCCACGACCGCCGTTACCCCGCCGGCGCTAGCGTGCTAGCAGTTAGCAAACACTGTTGCTAACGAGTTAGCTCGCGACTTCCAACGGTATTCGGGCAGTTTCACGCCGGGAAGCCGCGTTTCGGTCTCCCGCGCCGACCGTCGGCCCGGTGCCAGTCGTCACATCGGCGACCCAACGTTCCCCCTTTTCACGGCAAAAAAAGGGGTTTATCAGCTAGGGGGGAAAAAATTTGCGTCGCTTACCATGGTTCTGCCGCAAATGCCCCACATTCTGCCGTCAAGGGGAACGCCCACTGGCCGAGGTTAACGTCTGCCGCCGCTCCGAGATCAATATTTAACGATTAGCGAGTCCGGGCTCGTTATGATTTACGCTGCGCAGGCGACGGCGGGCGGGCGGCTGCTGCTGCTGCTGCTCGGGGTCACTAGATGTGGGTGAAAGTGCCCAGCTGTTATCGCAGGTGTCACCACGCAGAAGTGCTGGGTGTGACAGCCGTGTTTTTTTGTGTTTTTTTTGTTG
>CAAKHG010037802.1:6594-25344 GCA_901007715.1 Dactylopterus volitans
CACAACCAACATCAGTGGAAGCAAAGCCACTTTGACATTTGAAAGAGCCTGTTGTTGTTGTTGTTGTGCATCTGACGTCATTAGTGAAGAATGTTCAGTGTGTTAGTGACAAAATCAAACCGTCGCCTTGACACAACGCTGGAGATGAACAGCTGAAGATGGCTGAACATGAAACATCTGCAAAAATATTTGTCCTTCTTAATCATTTCACCTCCAAAACGTGGGAAAGCAAGAAGGTTTAAAATAGCAGAATCATCCTTTAAAGCTACACAGCCCACATTATATTGTCATTAGTGAGTGTGTGTGTGTGTGTGTGTGTGTGTGTGTGTGTGTGTGTGTGTGTGTGTGTGTGTGTGTGTGTGTGTGTGTGTGTGTGTGTGAGTGTGACAGACACGTCTAATTTGGCCATCATCACCAGGGTGAAGCTAACCTCTTTAGCACATGTGTGTTCTGGAGCAGGTCTTGCTGGGGGAGGTGATACGTCCTCAGACCTGAATGGACGCTCCGTCCTCCCGAGTTTCCCCTCATCCATCTCGCTGACAGTGGCAGGAACAGTAGCCTCCCAGAGCGCCGCTACAGCCCCTCAGCCCCTCAGCTAGCAGCAGGAGGTCCGCCAGCCATGTATGGAGGCCTTGTCCAGCAGAGAAAGCCTGTTCACAGCCAGGTCCACTTGCTGAGGACCCCTGCTGCTGCCGGCTTGACCTTTGTTGGACCTGAATGGAGCTGCCGGGTCTCACCGTCATTAGTCTTCTGGATATTTTGATTGCTATCGGCACCCTTTCACCTTCTCTTGGAGCGGGAAACCATCTGACAGCTGTATGAGCCGGTAGTCGCCAGAAAATATGAAATTAGCCTGTCAGCTTGTGTTGGTTAAGTCTACATGCACACGCCATGTTCTGTTAATGAGGCTCACATGCTGCTGCTCAATGCCGGGCCAGAAGCTTCTGACTCGGATTCAGCTTTCACCTGCTGGACGAGTGTCGTTAGGTCCTCAGTGATCATTCCCCTTCTGTCTGATAATTCCTACAATCAAAACCATTTGTTTTTATGCGCATTTGTGGCGCTGCAGAGAGCCTGTAGAACATCACATGACCTCATTCTAATTCCAGAAGTCGGTCAGAACCTCTCTCGTCTTTTAAATCAATGTCAGATTGATTGAGCGACGTGAGGCGCGTCAGGTCTGATGTTATTTTCTCCTCGCAGCTTGTGTCGTATCAAACTCAATCAAAAGAAGAGAAGAAGACGGGATTGATGCAGTGACCATGTAGGAGCCGGCCAGCTGGCACTCAAGCGCGATGAAGACACGTGGATGTTGGAGGAGGAGCCGAGTTAAAGGAGATGCGAACGCAGAAGAAGATGAGCGTCAATGACCATGTTTTAGGACGACTCACCTGAGGGCGAGCTAACGACCCCGCAGACAAACCAGCAAATACGTGTCTGTCAGCCGACATCAAGGGCAGAGGAAGACGACGGACGGTGACCGAGGCCGACGTGGCGGCCGCACCAGGTCAGAGACCATCAGCTGACGGAGAAGCAGCAACAGCACTCTGACGCCCTTTGACACCAACTTTAGCGTGTCAACACAGGTTTTATGAATATAGGTGATTGGCTCCTCCCACAGTGCCGGCAGCCCCGGCCAGGCCTGACTGGCAGCAGTCTAACCCACAGAAGCTAAAGCTAAGCTGGCGGCGCCATGCGACACCTGGCACCGATGGCAACATGTTAGTTGGCGTGTTCAGTAAGTTGTCATGTTAATATCATTGCAGATCAGAGGCGGAGTCAACAGCTACCTGTGACTGCTGCAGAGTCATGTGAATGCTGATTGGACCCTTCCACACTGAGGACAAAAGATGAGTGTCTGAGAGTTAGTCTGAGCGTTAGCCAGTGTTTTGTAGGTGTTAGCAGATGTTAGCAGATGTTTGCAGATATTTGTAGATGTTAGTGCTATTTATAAATCTATCTGCCAAAGCCACTCCCACACTGGCCCGTGCTCTGGTGGACTCCACGCTGCCAGACTCTCGCCGCTGCTGCAGTTGGTTGTTTGTTTGCGCTGAACTTGTCACAACCTTCATCCTGGCATGAAGGATGATGGATCATCTGAATGTTCTAGTTCTAGCAGCGCCGGTGCACCTGAGCTGAGAGGTGAGTCAGCCATTGAGAGGCGGTGGAGCGGCGAGCTGAGCCGTCACTCATGAAGCGTTTGTGTCACGCTACCATGACGCGAGCTGAGGAAGGAAATGATGAATATGAAAACAGAACCTGTTGTGTCGTGTTTCTCCAGAAAAGCCCTGAGAGTGATGGCTGGGCGGCGAGCGCGACCTTGGCTCCTTCCTACCGAGCTTTCACACGGCGGCGGCTCATCGCTCACAGCGTCACATGACCCCAGGCTTCAGGAAGCCTCCATTGTTACAGCGGGGAACAGTGGCGAGCAAGGCGGGTGAATGTGTGTGTGTGTGTGTGTGTGTGATGGATGTGTCTTTCTTCCTGTTTGTAGGTTCTCAGGAATCTTTTTCAGACGCTCACACACTTTCACACACACAGGCCGCCATGTTTTCCATGTGGGGGAGGTGAAGGCATAGCAGTTCTGATATGAGAGGCGGCATCCTCTGTTGGTGCGGTTAGGGTTAGGGTGGCGTGACGTCCTCCACGGCGCAGCGTCCTCCGTCGGCGTGATGTGCTCCGTCGGCGTGATGTGCTCCGTCGGCGTGATGTCCTCCGCGGCGTGATGTCCTCCGCGGCGTGACGTCCTCCGCGGCGTGATGTCCTTAGTGGCGTGACGTCCTCCACGGAGTGATGTCCTCCGTGGCGTGACGTCCTCCACGGAGTGATGTCCTCCGTGGCGTGACGTCCTCCACGGAGTGATGTCCTCCGTGGCGTGACGTCCTCCGCGGCGTGACGTCCTCCGCGGCGTGACGTCCTCCACGGAGTGATGTCCTCCGTGGCGTGACGTCCTCCACGGAGTGATGTCCTCCGTGGCGTGATGTCCTCCGCGGCGTGACGTCCTCCACGGAGTGATGTCCTCCGCGGCGTGACGTCCTCCACGGAGTGATGTCCTCCGTGGCGTGACGTCCTCCGCGGCGTGACGTCCTCCGCGGCGTGACGTCCTCCGCGGCGTGATGTCCTCCATGGCATGCAGCTGCTCTTCCAGCGATCACTGACCTCCCTCACAGTTGTTAATCTCACCTGCCAATTGCCGCCATATCTGACCTTCACCGTGGTGGGTCTGACCGGCAGGAAGAGTGATCTCACATGAAGACGCTCACCAGAGGTTAACTAGATCAGCTTCAGACTTCAAACCTGACCTTTGACCTCTCAAGTCCCGTCTGTCATATTCGCCTGTCGTCCTCTCTGGTGTCTGCAGCCCTCAGGAGGAAGATGATCGCTGTGGCGACAGGGTCTTGTTGCAGAGGTCGTCTGTGAAGCTCCTCTAACACTTAATTACACCTCTGAAGAAGGCGGCTCGCATGAAAAAATCACCTGGAGGAGCACGTGGGGCACGCGGCGATCCTCTGAGTCCCGGCGAGTATGAATTGAGCGATGGGAGCTGTTGAGTAACGGTCGTTGGATGCTGGACAACAGAGCAGAGGCAGGAACGGAGCTTTTAAAGAGGATAGAAACATGACTCATCAGTTCACCAACGCGAAACAGTCCCGTGTCACTGCTAACAACCAACACACACACACACACACACACACACACACACACACGCTTAAATATTTAAGGTGAAGTTACATAAAAAAAAACTACTTTCTGTGAGTCTTACAATCTATGAGTCAAATATATTTAAACGCAGAGAAACAATAGAGTCTTAGCGAGCTAGCATAACTGTGTTGAGTTACTAATATTTGCCTTGTCAATGCTAACATGAAAATGTCGGCATTTACAAACACTGTTATTTAGGGAGGTTTAATTTCTAAAGGGTTCTCTGAGCTAATTTCCTTCCTGTTTACACTGTGCGCACACACTCAGTGACGTGATGCGCTTTCAGGAGTTTTACGATTGATGGAGATCAGATCTGAAATGGGGTTAAAATGGTCATCTCGCCACCATTTTAAAACATCGTAGTTCTAATCTCCACCTGCTCCACCCTCCTCTTTGTGTGTGTGTGTGTGTGTGTGTGTGTGTGTGTGGGTGTGCTCCCCCTCCTCCATGCGGGATCCTCAGGGCTATCAACATGACAATGTGGCGGGGCTTTTTGAAGGAGCTCCTGTGTCTGCCGGGGCAGGTCAGGACCTGAGAGGAGCAACTCAAAGACGAAGCTCCACTTTGATCACGCGAGCTGACAGCAAAGATGAACTGGAGCTGCTTTCTCTTTACTTTACTGGGCTGAAGCTGAGAGGTGAAATTAAAGAAACCCCCTCCACCGTCTGCTGAGTGATGCGGTTCATGTATGATAAGTGATTTATTCTGCAGACTCACAAATGCCTTTTCAAGCTCCTCTGCAGTTTGACATCATGTTGAAACGTCTGCGCGATCGGCCGCCTCCCACAAGAGTCGAGCCTCCGGTGGAGCTGCTGGCTCATCCGCAGGGAAACAGGAAGCAATGGATTCATGAGCAAATCAGTGGCCTCGCAAATGCTGAAACTTTACACCACATATCGCAGTAAAATCAGGCACCTCCTCTGAAGAACTTCTGCAGGCTGCAGTCATCCCAGTATTTGTGTTCATGAAAACTCCATCTGATCTTTTTCTGTCTCCGACTTTACATGAACTCGTCATCATGTCACTGAAGCAGCGACACCTTCAAGGAACCCCGGAACACAAAGAGTTAAACCACAGCACTGCACTGGAATGTCCCTGAGTACACTCAATACACACACGCACGCACGCACGCACGCGCACGCACGCGCGCGGCCATTTATTTTACCTCCCACACATGCAGCTCATCACCATGCAAGCATGAGTTCATCTTTCACCTGTGGAAACATCTCACTCACAAACGATCAATGTCACTCAGGAGGACGAAATGACTATATAACTTAGACTGCATATAACTGCATAATCTGGAGATATCTTGATGCAGATGTTGCCATCCTGCACTGGTGATGTCATTCACAGTCAGTCTGCTCAGGAGTGATCAGGAAATGGAGCTGTATTGAAGCCCCGCCCACCTCAATCACCAGTGAGTCATTTTTAGGGTTGAAACAGATAATAACAGTTAGAGATAGTTAGTGTTACATGCTCTCTCCACTTTCTTATGTAGTACAGTGCAATTTTGCGTGCTTTTTTTTTTTTTTTTTTAAAGCGCATTGTTTTCTGTGTCCTGATTGGCTGAGGGACTGTGACCATTGTCAATCAGTCTCCTCCGTGCCGGGTCTCCTGTACAGTACAGAATGCGTTCAGCTTGCCAAATTTACATAAATCTTCAATCGCTAGCAGCGTGACTCTGAAGTTCTGTATGTTTGCAAGTTTTCTTCCCAACTAAACCCACAATGTCGAGGAAATGTTCTGCACCGTCAAAGGCACCTGCGGTCGCACCCAAAAGGCAGAGGACGATGCTAACCATTGCACAAAAAGTTGGACTTCTGGACATGCTAAAGGAAGGTAGAAGTTCCGTGGCTGTAGGGTGCCATTCTGGAATACTGTACTGGACTTATTTTCTACCAAGGTTTGAACTTTGAGAGAGTTTAAACAAAAGAGAAAAGTGAGAAAATGTTAATACCTGTCTGAGAAAAGTGTATAAAGTGTGTAGTGAGGGCTTTTACAGCCTTAAGACACCTATAAACATTGTAAAAAATAAAGCTGACTACTTTGCGGATTTCGCCTATTGCGGGTTATTTTTAGAACGTAACTCCCGCGAGTACCGAGGGACCACCGCATTCCGAAACAGTCGTCTGTAAATGCCTCCACCACTTCCTGTATTTCACTCAGAACGTGTGTGTGTGTGTGTGCGTGTGTGTGTGTGTGCGTATAAGGCCATCGTAGAAGCAAACTATAGATGCAGCCAGTTCAACAGCAACGATAGTCAGTAATCAAGACGCAGGATCACATGTGGTTCAACGCCTCGATCACATGAACGGTCGTCTTCTCATCTTCCATTCTGTGGCCTTTGTGAGTATTTCAGGTGACCTCCACCATCTTCTGAGTAAGGCCGTGAAGGTCTGGCCCAGCAGAGCAGAAACTGACCAGAGAGCAGAAGCTGTGGTAAACCCAACCACAGGATCTGGTATCCTACCTGGATGTTCTCAGAGCCACGCTGGTCTGTGAGGTATGAGGTGACATCACCTCCTCCCACTTCTTCATGATCAGAGCTTCTACAATTCGTTTAGCTGATCCAAAATATCCGAAGCTTCTATCATCTGAGACACCTTCGTCCTCTGATGGTGAAGCTGCCATGCAGGAGCCAATCTGCTCACCAGGACAAATCAGGGTTCGGTGTCTTGCTGAAGGACACTTGGACACGGTCTCTGCCGGGGCCGAGGAGCCAACTAGCGACCTTCCATCACTAGCCGGTGGCTTTACCGGCTGAGCTATGAGCTTCTCTCAGATGAGCTACGGAGTCACTGTCTGCAGACGCTCTGGTGGGGACCTCACTGGTTCTGCTGTTCAGAGGAGCGGCGCAGGTCTTGAGCTGTGCACCTTCGTGGAAGGTTCTCTATTATTCATCAAAGCCGCTTTAAGCGCCGCTACTTCCTGTTACACAACGAAAAACTCCATGTCTCGGGCTCTTTAATGCTGATTCCTCTCATCTCTGGGAACAGTGTTTGCAGATCATTAAAATAAAACACAACCACAAGTTGCAGAAAATTGATTCTTTGGCTTCAAGCGGAGGAAGACGGAGGGGGGAGGGAGGGAGCGGTTCCTGGGTGGAGGAACCAGGATTTGCCCTCAGAGTCTAACATCACATCATGGTTCTCTTTGCTCTGACTCTGAGGAAATGTGCGTTTGTGTGGATGCTGCAGTTGCTCCTCTCAGAGCCGCTTTCATGTGACTCATCTGAAGACTGTTATCAGTTAAGAGCAACTAAAAGTCTTCTTGATCTCCAGCTGAAGAAGCACAGCTGCTCCAGAACAAACCGCTTCTTTCTACTAAAATTAGACTCTGAAAGCTGCAGGTAATTAAAAAACAACAAATCCGACTTTTATTTTTAGCTGGAGTTCTGCGACCTTTTGATTCCTGAGGCTTTTGAGTTGTGTGTTTTTAAATTTAGTAATGTATTTTCAGCGCGCCGCTCCGGGGAGAGTCATCACAATGGCCTCATTTTGCCAGCGTGTCTTTGCCGCGCGGCTGGTGTCACTGGCACGCCGGCTTCTTTCTTTCTCACTGTGTTTATCTGATGTTCTCGTCATTCAGATAAAAGCGCCATTTTGGCCCCAGATAGCGCATGAAAACAACGTTTAAAAATGGACAGACAAAGTTAAATGTGGGTCAGAAGGACGGGGATTTAAATCAGAGTGGGACTCTTCTTGCTGTCAGCAGAGCAACAATGAAGTGCAGAGTCTGGTGGTTCCAGAGGAGCAGCCGGCGGCTTCCTGCCACAGAGCTCCAGCGTTTTGCTTTGTTGGTCCTACAAATGTGTTTGTGTGGAGCTTCCTGGTGCAGGAATACGTGATTGGCTGGTTGCTGGGGGCTGCGGCCAGGCTTTATTTTATGGCTTTATGAGTCTACATCAACTTAGAAAATGATAAATGGTTCATGGAATGTGTCTGTATGAAAAGAGCGGGAGGAGGAACGTCACTGGCTGCAAGACCTTCTCATAACCAGCCAACACAAGTGGCTCACTGAGGTCAGAGTCGTGTGTGTGTGTGTGTGTGTGTGTGTGGCTACTATAAGCAAAGTAAGATGATACAATATTACATTAGTTTATCTTAAAATAGTATATCACATTAGTTATTGAATTAAATGTGTTTTAAGTACATGGAATGAGATAAAAGTATCATATGTGCACACTGTTAATAGAGTAAGAAAATATTAATGGTATAATATATATTCATATATCCATAGTGTATTCATTTTTAGATTACATTATTTATTGTAGTGAATAAAAAACCCTATACTTAAAGTGTATATAATATACTTCATGTTGTTCCACTTTAGGATGTAAAAACACATTAGACACACTTTGAATTGTGCTCTTGTACAGCTTTGGCATGTCAAAAACAGGATGAGCTCTTCCAAAGAAGAAATGCTTAAATAAACTGCTCATGCTCAGAATTACCAGGTTTTCATGAAGGCAGCACGAGTGCACATGCAAACATGTGACTGGCAGACGGAGGCAGTAAAGATTAGTTTAAGGACTTTTTCATTGTAATTGCACGAACGGCCGTATCGATCTTAGATGCAACATTAGAATCCATCTTAAATACAAACATAAATATTAGAAATAAACCAAAAGACAAATAACATGACGAATATACATGAAAGAAAAGCAAGAATAAGAGATGAAAAGCAGATGGTTTCCTAATCTCCTGGAGTGCTTTTGGTAAAATAATGAGAATAAATTAATTTGGAATGATAAACAGGAAGTCCCCTGCTTCCTGTCGCCTCATCTACAATGGATTTAATATTGTCTATATGTATGACTGTATTCATCTTGTCAGAGGTTCAATTCTTCATCAAAGTAGGAGACATGTCAGATGAAGTTTATGGTTGATAAACAGCTTTTCATTTTTCTGTTCCTGAGAAGAAACACGATCCTGTGAGCGTTTTGCAGGAACTCTGCGACCGGATAAATGTGTCTTCATTTGACCTTTGATGAGATGGTGGTTTGATCAACGATAAAGGAGCTCGCCATGACATCATCGGAGCAGCAGCTGCACACGCTCATGTCGCTCTCCATAGCTTCCACACTATTCAATAAAAATCTTCCGTTTCTGGAAGTTCCTTTCACAGACAAACACTCCCGTGTACTTCAAGAAACATTCAACTATCAAAATGTTCACTTATTCGTCCATTCAAACTTTTTAATAACTTTAACAATGTTTATGATATTTAGCTTTATCTGAGGAAAAAATGTCATAAAACGGCATTTTAATGAATGGACATGCCAACCTGCTTATTTTTGATGGCACTGTCACCATGGCAACCTTGCTTCCTTAGACCGTAGGCTGCCATACAGTGACATCATGGCACAGGAGAGAGAATATGGAAGATGAAATCATTGAATCATTAGCTGATCTTATCATACGCGTGTCGAAAAACGGGAGGAGGGACGTTTCGGTTGGACTGCAGCATTTGTCAGCAGAACCTCACCTGCCCGATCAGACGCCCTCCAGTCACCTCTGAATGCTGATTTGAAATCAATGAACATATGAGTAGACGTTTTTACAATGGTGAAGCATTTTCCGAGAAAACGTCGCGTATCAATATGAATTTACAAGCTGGAGCTGCAGCCTCGTCACTGGGTCTGTGTACACGGAAGCACGTGCGGCCGGACTGTCGCTGCGGCTCAACGCGACTCACCGGAAAATCCCGAAGCTCTCCGGAAAAAAACGAATGCCGCGGTGCATGCTGGGAAACTAGAAACTCGACAAACCGCCATCTTTCTTTAAAGCAAGTTGGTAGGGCAAAACAACAACGACTCTCGAATGATTATTTCTGCAAAGTCCAAGTGTTGACGCGGCTGCACCCGCTCATTCAGTGGCGTAACGACTCCACCGAGCACTCAGCGGCGCCGAACCGCAGATATTATCCACGAAGAAGACGCCAGACCGCGGGGAAGAGTGAGCGCTCGCCAGGCGGAGGTGGTCAACATGGGCCGCTCAAGGAGCCGCAGCTCGTCCCGGTCTAAACACTCCAAAAGCAGCAAGCACAGTAAGAAGAGGAGCCGGTCCCGGTCGCGGTCCAGAGACAGGGAGAGGTCTAAGAAACGCTCCAAGTCCAGAGAATCGAAGAGGAACCGGCGCAGAGAGTCCCGCTCCCGGTCCCGGTCTACCACCGCCTCGTCCCGCAGAGAGAGAGCAGCGTCGCCGCCGGAGCGCATCGACATCTTCGGAAGGACGCTGAGCAAGAGGAACGCTCTGGACGAGAAGCAGCGGAAGGAGGAGGAGGAGAGGAAGGCGGAGATGGAGAGACAGAGGAAGATGTGAGTACCGCCGCGCAGCCGAGCTAACATGCTAATGCTAGCTGCGCCGCTAGTGCTAGCTGCGCCGCACCAGCGCTAACGCTAGCTCGCACGCTAGCCAGTCGAGGCATGCTAGCATTCCCGGCCTCGTCGCCGCTCGAGGCTATAAAGGTTAAATGAAGATATGGTGTAATAAAGTAAAACCTGGTAACACCGGTTTACTACGGGAACTAAGAAGTAGCTGCACCTCAGTGGGTTTATCGGTTGATGTTGGACGGTTGAACTGCTAAAGCTGATGGGTTGACTGCAGGTCCGCCATATTTGAATGGTCCAGTGTCACTTCATTCAAACCTGATGGTTCCTCTCGCTACTCGCAGCTATAAGTCACGTTGAGCACCAGCAACGGTCTGGAGAGCAACCCGAGTTCCGAGTCTCAGACTCGACGTCTCGGCCGTATCTGACTCAGATTTTTCCTCATTGTTAACAAGCAGCAGGTGACTAGAACATGAAGCCATGGACCCGGAGGAACATGGCAGCATCGGTTTAACCATCGGTTTGTGGTCTGACTGAGGGAGGGGCTTCAACTCAAACACCAGAGGTCAGGCATTGGTGGTTGGTACTCAGGTGTCTGATGTTCAGGCGGGTTTCTGTAGTTCCTCAGAAGTCACCAGATGGTCCCTCCTGTTGGTGGTTAATGTCACAGCGTCGGGCATCAACCCTGAACGTTGTCCCGGTCAGCATGTTTGCGCTGTGATGACATAGTTTGGTGTTAAAGCTGTGGAAACACCTCGGTGACCCCTCCAAAATGACTACGACCCCTTCACTGTCTGTTGGCAGGTTCTCTGCATGCTTGGTAGTGGGGGTAAAATGGCTCCACCATCTTTCCTCACCACATTGAACGTCTCAGACTTGTTCGGGCGCCAACGAAGGAAGTTGCTGAGGAAAAGGATTTGTTTTTCGGAGCCACTGTTAGACAGGACCATCAGCCTAAGTGGCAGCACTGTTGTCGTATAAAGGGGGCAGGGCAGGTATTTTGAATGTGTGTGTTGTAGCTAGAGGCACAGGACACCTGAGATGAGTGGCTCCACCTTCTTTAACCGTTGATAGCCACGAGGCCACTTAGCAGCCATTGAGGTGTAAATGTGACAGTTTATGGCGAGTAGACAAGGGGGGGCCACTCTGGTGTCCTGGTGAGGAGTAGAGTGAAAGCCATCCTGGGGTTGTGGGGATCGCTGGTGTTTGACAGTTGTGCCGGAAGGAACATGAAAACACCTGATCTCCCGTGAACAGGCATTTCACCATTTTCTCTTATTGTCAAAATCTAGTTAAATCTGTAAAATGGCATCAAAATATTTGAAGTGTTTTACTACATCCCAGATGAGTGATGGAAGCACAGCTGTTCTGCCTAACATGCCAATTCCCTGTGCGCCCGCACTTAACGGCAGTCGTCTGCTGTACGTGATCATCAATGGCGGTCCAGCTGATGGATGTCACCACCAGACGAGCGTCAGTCACCATCCTGCTGACAGACACAGTTGGACACAGCAGACTGTTGAACCAAATGTTCGACGAGTGTGAGGCAGCGCTTCCGGTGAGGCAAAGTTGCCTTTCAAATCTAAAAAAGAAAATCTGAGAAAATTTCCTGAGAAAAATGGGCGTAGATTTGGGACAGTTTTAAACATGTGAGACTAGCATTAGCATTAGCACGGATAGCCACATCTTGAGTGTACATCTGTGAAGCCGTCACATAGTGGCGCATTAGACAGCTGTCGCTGCATCCTGTCCCTTGCTCCTGAGCAGACGCCTCTCTCATCTTTACACTCCGCGTGGCGTGGCGTGGCGTGAGACTGGAGTTGCAAGTGGACGCTCATCCATCTGTGTAGGATTGGTCAGACATTTTATAACAAGCTTAGCCTCTTTCTGTGGACAGACTGGTGATGGACACTTGAAACAAATGCGAGTATGATAGTAGTTAGTCATTAGATGATTATGCCACATCATTATCATATCAACTTGCCGAGTGGCGCCGGGTTGTGATATCAGTGGATCAACACAAATGTAAATACTGTGACCGGAGGGCTGATGTTAATGCTGCTGATTGTGTTTGAGGGAGGAGCTTGTGTGTTACAGGTTAGCGCTGATTAGCGGCTTGACCATGACTTGAATTAATGCGTTTGGCTCTGTGTCTGCTCCTCGTCCTCCAGACGCCAGCAGGAAATCGAGGAGAAGCTGATCGAGGAGGAGACGGCGCGGCGGGTGGAGGAGCTGGTGGCCAAGCGGGTGGAGGAGGAGCTGGAGAAGAGGAAGGACGAGATAGAGCGGGAGGTGCTGCGGCGCGTGGAGGAGGCCAAGCGCATCATGGAGCGGCAGCTGCTGGAGGAGCTGGAGAGGCAGCGGCAGGCTGAGCTGGCGGCACAAAAGGCCAGAGAGGTAACGCTCGGTCGTTTGGAACGGCGCCCGCACTTCCCTCCACACCCTGACCTCCTCCTCTCCCCAGTGTCTCCCCGTCCAACCACTCGTAACGCATGGGGGCCGGGCAGGCAGAGGGAGCCCCTCCCCTTCTCCCTTTCAGAATGTAACCCGGCCACAGTGCAAGTTTCACCCCAGTTCCGTTTGGCAGGGCGGTTACGATGCTAACGTGCTGTCACCGTACGTGTGACCATAGTAGAAGGAGCCTTCCTGCACTGATAGAATCCACCTGCAGGAGAGCATCTGCTAGGGCGCCGCTGTGACCCATCCTTGTTCAGTTGGGCAGCGTTTGTCCTCGTAAAACAAGATCAGCCGGTGCTCAGCCAATCCTCTGCAGCTCCGCCTCCAAATCCTGTCACTGCGCTAGTTTCAGGTTTATAGCTTGTAGCAGCAGCAATGTCCTGTTGTAGTCGCCCGTCACCGTGCCGACGGTCAGACCTCTATCATTCCCACTGCAGTTTGATCCTCAACATCGTCTGGTGACTTGGGAAGTAAAAGTCGCCTTGTTAGCCGCTAAACTAACGATGGGGAGCGTCGTAGTCATGGTTTCAGTGACGAGGTGACGCAGGCGTCCTCATGGGACGTTACTCTGCACCGCAGCGGTGACGTAAATGTCGGCCCGCTGACCCTAAGCCGCCACCTGCTCTCTCTGTCCGTGTTCGGCGCCGTCTGGTGGCGGCGCCAGCGGGTGACTGCGGCTGCAGTGGGCGCCGGTGTGGCATTTCCTGACTGATGCTCAGTTTGATTTTGGAAATGTTTGACAGGTTTGTTCCACAGCTGACGTCAGACGCCATCAGGGATCGTAGCCTCGGACGTCTGCGCTTCCTGTTTCCTGTGTGACGAGGTTAACGATATGCTGTGACCTTTACTGACCAAACCTTTTTCTCCTCCAAGGAAACCAGCTGTATCTTCACTGGCCTGCTTCTCTTGTAGGGCTCGCCGCCACTGCCGCCGCCACGTCTAAATCCATTTGTGTTGCTTTTATTTTGGAAACACGACCCTCCTAGCTAGCTGCTGACCTGCGACCTCTGCTGTAAGTGTTGGGAGGTCAGCGCCGCCGTTCGTACTGTACTGCAGGCTAAGCTCTACACAAATCAGTAATAACGAGGGACACCCAGCCACGCCGCAGGAGCGCCTCTGTCCCTGCAGGGGCGCCGCACTCGGGACGAGACAGTAGACACGCGACGGTTTAATGGTGAATGCTTTCACCAGTTGTGTAGGTACACAGGAAACGCGTAGGTATTGGTGCTTTTCCCTGCTTGTATCCTTTGTTCCTGCTGTTACTGCTGAAACTGTGAAGGTTAGTCAGCTCCCAGCTCTGTGTGTGTGTAGGGGGGTGTGTGTTGTGCAGGGGTGTGTGTCTGTAGGGGTGTGTGTGTGTATGTATGGCTGAATGTGTGTGTATGACTGTTTTTTTATGTGCATTGTGTTTTTCATACCAAGTGCTCTGCAGCTAAAATGCTAACACGCCACTGTGTCACCCAACCAGGAGGAAGAGAAATCCAAGAGGGAGGAGCTAGAAAAGATCCTGGAGGAGAATAACCGCAAGATTGCCGAGGCTCAGGCCAAGCTGGTACGTCTCTTTCACTCACGCACGCAGGCACCTGTAGGCGGGCGGGCACACACGCAGGCACCTGTAGACGGGTAGTACCTACGTGCACGCACCTATACACTCACAAACACGCAGGCGGGCAAGCAGGCACACACACACACACACACACACACACAGGCACCTATATGCATGCACCTGCACAAGCACCTACATGCGCGCGCACATGCACACAAGCAAGCACCTACATGCATGTACCTGCACAACCCAGGCACAAGGGAGTGGGAGGGAGGAGATGGTGGCTTGTGCGTGACCTCGCCGTCTCTTCCTGTGCTCTGATAGGCCGAGGACCAGCTGCGCATCGTGGAGGAGCAGAGGAAGATCCACGAGGAGCGGATGAAGCTGGAGCAGGACCGCCAGCGGCAGCAGAAGGAGGAGCAGAAGATCATCCTGGGAAAGGGAAAGTCCCGGCCCAAACTCTCCTTCTCGCTCAAGGCCGCCGAATGAGAGACTCCACCCCTTGCGTCCACGCCGTACCCTGACTCCACCCCCATCCAGCCCTCCCACCCCTCCCCCTCCTCTGTGGAACGCTCGCTTCGTTTTGGAAGTGCTGAAGGAAGGCCAAGGACAGGTGTGCTAACTGTGGCGTGGTCCCGCCCCTGATCTTGAAGAGGAGGCGGGTCTTCGCCCTGGAAGGACCTGACTGCTCCCTCCATCTTTCCTCGCCACCGCTGCACAGATGGTTTCTGTTTTATTTCCACTTTTAGGGAACTTGAACTTGTGATGTAGAGTGCTATGACATGTCCCGCCCTATAAGTCTTAACGCTGATGTGCCGCCACGCCGCCACACTCCGCCCACGTGTCTGCACGCCGCCAGCAGCCATACACCGCCAGTCCCTGACGCAGAAGATCACGTGACTGACCAGTCCAGCTCACTGTACGTGCTCACGTGCAGTTTGGGAGTTGGCCTGTGGGTTTCCTGCCCTCATGAATAATTAGCCAATCACAGCACAGCGTTCAAAAGCACAGGTGACCTCCCGTCCAGCTGACTGGTTTGTGTCTTCCAGCTGTTCTCAAATGGTTTCTGTAGGTCTGCTTCAGCGCCACGCTCTGCCCATGTGACGGTAGCGTGGCGCTGTGACGGCAAAGGTAGAGCAGGCGAGCTCGGGCTGACTCCCAGGCCGCCGTGGGCGAGCCGGGCGGCGGCGGCGGCGGTGGCGGCGGCGGCGGCGGAGAGGTCATTTCCTGTAAGATGTCATGTTAGTAGCCTTGCTGTGATGTGCTTCTCC
The DNA here is from genome assembly GCA_901007715.1 of Dactylopterus volitans. NCBI lineage: Eukaryota > Metazoa > Chordata > Actinopteri > Syngnathiformes > Dactylopteridae > Dactylopterus > Dactylopterus volitans. The sequence goes on from CAAKHG010037802.1 coordinate 21,905, forward strand.
CAGTTAAGATTGAGTTCTGAAATTGATCCACCAAACTAACGTCCCAGTGAAGGTAGAAGCGCTGGGACGCCGGCGGCCATGTTGCTGCCGTCGCCGCTCACTTTTATACCATAGGTTGATCCCTTGAGGACGGACAAGTGCAGGTAAGGTCAGGTTTGAGGTCCATGTGTGTCGGTGAGTGTATGTGTGTGTGTGCGTGTGTGTGCGTGTGTGTGCATGCATGCGCGTGTGTGCGTGCGCGTGTGTGACCTCAGGTGTGTACTATGACTTCCTGTTTTGAATCATGTGACTTGGCTCAGTTGTTACGGGACTGAACTTGAATAAATCCATCGCCGAACTTTGTGTGTGCGTTTACTGGCCGGCGCCATCGCACGTGACGTCGCGAGGACGTAATTTGGAGGTAAAGTGATGACATAAAACTGACGTCACCCCCTTTTGTCTCACGCAGTCTGCGGAGTGTGAAGCGTCACCGCAGCGCCCCTTCCCGCCCGGCAGCTTCCCGGTGGCCACTCACCGACGGCCGTTTCTGGGCCTGCCCGCTGCAGCGGCGCTGGCCTCCCGTAGGCCCCATAGAGCAGTGTGTGTGTGTGTGTGTGTGAGAGTGTGTGAGAGCGAGAGTGAGGGAGTGAAAGAGCAGCGCTCCGGCGTCGTGTGTCCCGTGACGTCCGTCTGTGGCGCTGGAACGATCGGGGTTGTTATTGCCGGAGACTTCCGGCCTCCGCGGCTCCTGTGAAGCTCCGCAGCCGCGGGAGTCGCATCGACGTCCAGAGAAAGTTCCGCGAGGCCCGATAATCTAATCCGACCTTGAATGCAACACGTCGAATGCAATAAACATGATGTTTATTGCAAGCAGTTGAGCAGAGGTGACATCAGCGGCTGATCGAATTACCTGGGTAAAGTGTCAAACCTTAACACGCCGGGAGCGCGGTGTGTGTGTGTGTGTGTGTGTGTGTGTGTGTGTGAGTGTGTGAGTGTGAGCGTGAGCGAGCGAGCGAGCTCGGTCAATTAGAGTCAGTTTGCTAAAATTCAGTGTGAAACTCAATTGAATTACGCTTCGAAGAACCTTGATGGCCAAATACACACGGCGGGGACATTAACGACTGTAATAATAGAGTAACTTAAATATTACTAATGAACTACTGTGATCATAGAATAACGTCAATAAGACTACTGTTGACTACTGTAATAATAGAATAACTTCAATATTACTGCAATTACTGTTAACGACTGCAATAATAGAATAACTTCAGTATTACTACAATTAATGTTAACTACTGTAATAATGCTTCAGTATGACTAATTACTATTAACTACTGTAATATGAATAACTTGACAATTACTATGTTTTAATATATTTAATATATGTATTTTAATTATAATTGCTCATGTAATTTCTAATAAATAATTTCTATAATAATTTTTTAACTGCTATATTACAATGAGTATAATACTATATAACTAGTTTGATCATTTCACTTTTATAATTGTACCAAGAACAGAAAGTGTTTCCATAATATGAATAACTACTATACTTTTAAGAATAAGAGCGACAATAAAAATAATAGCTTTTTGTCAGGTGAACAGTTGTCATGGTGATGACAACGATAACAATGTCAGTAATAATTATAAAATAGTAACAAGAATATCCGTAATGACAAAAGTAATTACAAACCATTACAATTATAGCAGGGTGATAATTATTAATAAAAAATAATGCCACTGAGAATAATTATGAACCATTCATATTAATATTTTAAAATACACAATCACTACATTATTATTATTATTATTATTATTATTATTATTATTATTATTATTGTTGTTGTTGTTGTTGTAACAACAGTGACGGCTGATGTTGGTTCGGGACGGAACCTGGAAATAAACGGAAGTGAATTTATCTGTTACACTTTTTCCATCAAGCGCATAAAAGTTGTTTTGATTTTTATCGCGATAGCGGGCCGCTGATTGGCTGCCTGCCGGACCCTTTTTAACGTGAGTTTACTTCGAATTGTGTCTTTCGTTCTCCGGTTCGTCCTCGCCGCGCCGCGCCGCGCCGCCGTGTGCCGCCGTGTGCCGCGCGCTCTTCCACCGCTAGTGGGCGCTCTTGCTCTTTGAAAGAGGCGGCGGGGAGCGCGCGGAAGCGCCGCGTCGCGCCGCGTCGCGCAGGCCAGCGCGGGACGCGGCGCGACGCGGCGCGGCGGCTCTGAACGCCCCGCGCGCGTGCAGCCTCACGGGTTCTGCGAGAGCGCGGCGTCACGCTCCGGTTCCGGAGGTTCGGCCTCGATCCAGCCGCGCGCTGCGCAGAACCGAGCCGCTCTCCGTGACTGACAGCCGAGCTCGGCCCGACTTCTTCGCCGGGGGACCAATCAGCGGCCGCGGGGGGCGGGGCCTGGGCTGAAGCCGCTCCAGCAAATATGAGCCGAGTGCGCGCTCGCTCTTACTCTCCGTCTGGGTCCGCGCGCTGCGCCGAGCTGAGCCGAGCCGAGCTGCGCCGAGCTGAGCTGAGCTGAGCTGCCCGCGGAGCTCGAGCAGGAGAACTTCCATCCTTTGCTTCGTGCCATCCTCATGTTGGACCATCTCCTCCATCCTCTCCATCAGACCTCACCGGCTCGTGCTCCTCTCCGCGCCGCCGCCGCCGAACCGGAGTAGCGGACCCGCCGTGGACGTTCGCGCGGACCGCGGGAGGGACGCGCAGGGATTTATGGTGCTGCTTTCTCTCGGAGGGATGTATCGCTGCGCTGCGGCCGCGGCTCACCGTTAACGCGCCCCGCTGAGGAACCGCCGCCGCCGCGCGTCTGCGCCCGCCGGAGATGCTGTAGGACGAGCCGGGCTCAGGTCCGAGCGCCGCCGCCGCCGCCGCCGCAGCAGCCGCCGCCGCCGCCGCCGCCGCAGAGGGATTTACGCTGACGAGCCGGTCCTGTGGAGCGCAGCCTCGCTTCTTTTCGGGACATACGTCCGGTTCGGTGGAGACGGGTCGGGCAGCGCCGGGCGCGCGCAGGCTCATCATGGGGGACTCGATGTGGAGATATTACTTTGGAGTTCTGGTTATTGCCCTCAAAGTGGACGCGAGCCGCGCGCTCATCCTGGAGTCCATCTACTGGAACACGACCAACACCAAGTAAGTCCCGGCCGCGCCGACAGCTGCTGCTGCGATTAATAGTATTATTATTATTATTATTATTATTATTATTATTATTATTATTATTATTATTATTATTATTATTATTATTATTATTGTTTCTTTTGTTGTTACAGTCGTAGAGCCGCGCGAGCGCAGTCGGTGTGTCCGCGGACTAACGTCCTCCCGCTGCGCCGCTCCGAGCCCACTTTTTTAGAAGTCACACACACACACACACACACACACACACACACACACACACACACACACACGAGCGCGCGCGCGCGCACACACACACACACACACACACACATAAACACAC
>CAAKHG010037808.1:0-11359 GCA_901007715.1 Dactylopterus volitans
TTCTCTTTTCCCACAGATGGACTTCCCACCAACGTCAGGCGAGCGAACGTGACAAACAACACACACACACACACACACACACACACACACACGGAGAGGAAGCAATAACAATCAAATTCCTGGCTCTCCGTTTGTCCCTGACCCCCCTCCTCACCACCACCACCCTTTACCCATCCCTCCTCTCATCTCTGTCCATCTAATTTCATGAGTGTCTGGGGAGTTTGCCTGCGTGTGTGTGTGTCTGTGTGCGTGCGTGTGTGCGCGCGCGCGCGCGTGTGTGTATGTGAGTGTGTGTGTAACTCTAGTGGAAAATGGCTGCCTGTCACATTAGTGGTTGGATGGGCTAAAAAATCACTTCTGTAATCACATTTGGACGCCAGGCCCGCTCATGTTAACCTCTTTATTTAGAGCTATGGATGGATCTGAGGATGGGGGGCGGAGCTTAGCGCGCCGCCGTTCCGGGCCCCGCGTATGATTCATTCCTCTCTTCCGGTAACGTTTCTCTGTTTCTGCAGTTTGGAGCTCGAAAGCGATGTGTGTGTGTGAGCTGACTTCTGATGATGCGTTCACTGGTCCTCGTTCATCCTGCTGCCACCACTACATACACACACATTTAAAATCACATGATCCAGTACATTATGGGTAATTTCCCAGTTAACTGGCCTGTGTTTGTGAGATGAATGAATGAATCCGTGATGGGAACGACGATGTAATACCAGCGGGGGCGGGGGCATCTCATGCTCTCCATCGGGTTCTATTTAAATTATCCAATCGCGACATCGATAACCAATAATAATTCTAATAGTGGTGCTGGGGCTGGAATGACGACGAACTGGAAACAGACTTAACTGACTTTATATAGTTCAGGTTCCGTTTGTCATCACTTATTTGTGCTGTTACACGGTGGTTGCCATAGTTACCCACTGACCTCCAGGAGGGGAATAAATGCAGCGTCTATAAACTTTTCATGAGGCCTCGTAATCAGAGCTCATCCGGAGCGCGACGCCTTGAGGCTCCGCCTCCTCAACTATGCTGACGGGCCTGCAGTCTGCGGACGTCCGTAGAAGGACGGTTAGCGCTGGTTAGCTTAGCAGGTGTTTGATGGGCGGGAAACGTGTGGGACTACGGGAGGAAGCTTGGCTCGAACTTCATCATGAGAGAGGAGGTTTCTCTTCCTTTCTTCCTGTCTCTTTTTATTTTTCTCTTTCTAAGTTCAGTTATTGTCTGAATCAGCGATATTTGATGAAGGACGGCAGTGAGCAGGTTGGTGTGTGTCTGTGCGCGCGCGCGTGTGTGTGTGTGTGTGTGTGTGTATATGCGCGTGCGTGTGTGAGACTGTCCACTCCACTAAATCCTGGCTCAGCCCTCAGCGTCTGTCAGGACTGAATATGTAACCAGACGGGGAGGCAGAGTCGCCGGGGACGCCGCCGCCGCCGCCTCGCTGTCGCTGTCACTCTATCTGTCACACTAACACACTCCTCCGCTCGCTCGCCCTCCCTCTCCCCGCTGTCACTCCGTCCCCGGTCACGCCACAGACGCTCGCCGTGCCCACAGCGGCGCAGAGGCCTGAGCGCCGACTGTCTCCTCTCATCAAACCGCCCCTTGTTTTCGTCTCACGCCGCCTCCCTGCTCGCTCGGTCTTCTCGCTCTGATTGGGTGACACATTTTAATCACGGCCAGACGCACGGTGGGCTTCCTTTTGGATGTAACTGGACATACAACTGGAGTTCAAAATTGTTACCGTGGTTACAGTGCCGTCACCGTCACTGACAGTAAAATGCGGCGCGTTACTGTAACTGAACTCATTGAAGCTGTTTGCATCCCATTGAGCCGAAGTTCCCGTAAAAGGGGACCGAATGAAAATTCTTTGACATATTTGCATGTTTCAAAATGTAACGCAATTGTTACTTACCCTCGTAACTAGTTACTCTTGTCATGTTGTAACTAAGTTACTAACTTGTTACCAACTAATGGCTCTATTAAAGTAAATATACACACCCGACACTGTCCTGATCTGACTCCAGAAGGTCATTTTTGCTGCCGAACATAACGAGCGCCACATTTAGCCGGTGCTAAGCTCTCTGGCTCCGCCTCCAGCCCTCAGCCAATGGCAGCGCAGGACAGCTGTCCGGCTCCGGTTGAAGGGCTTTAGAAGTTGCTGCGTTGTGCAGCGGTGTCAAATCGAGCGCCCGGCGCACTGGCACGCGGGCTCTATTATTATTCCTATTATTGTTCTTATTATTATTAGATCGCAGTTATCTAAGCGGCGGCATGCCGGCTCGCCGCCGCTTAAGTAAAGAAGCAAATGGGCAGTTGCCATCTGGGGATGCCAGACGGGGGCGGTGGCAGGCAGCGCCGTTGCTAGGAGAGTTCTGATTGACATGGAGAGGCGAGCGCTTCCTGGATGTTTGAGTGCAAGTTTTAGTTGCAATCGAGCAGCCATCCACCAGGGGGCTCACTTATGTGGTCGGGTTCAGATCTCCGGTTTGCTGTTGGGGGTAAATTACGTCACCATGAAAAGATTAAACTCATAAAGTTTATCTGCACGGCGAGAAAACGGCGTCCAGTTTGTGGTCAGAATATCAGGAACAAAAGGGGAGCGTCACGTTAGCGGGCGCTTTACAGCGAGCATGAAAAATGTTTCGATTTACCGTATTGATAACATTTGAGTCTGTTTTGACGGGGTACTTTACATTTCATTTAGCCTAAATATATTTTTCTATTGATCTGTTTTGAAGAGTAATGGTTTTATTTTTCATACTGGGGCTACTACTATTTTTTGTAAAATTGTGTTGTTTTTTTTGTTATTTTTGGTACTTTCTTCCTTGTAACTTTACGTTTTATACATGGTTGGGTCTACTGTTTTTTTGTAATATTTTTGTCATATTTGGCACTTTCTTCCTTGTGACTTTATATTTTATGCTGCAGTGACAACACAATTTCCGTCGAGATTAATAATGCATTTCTGATTCTGAGAACGAAGACGACTTTGCGCCCATGTTTCAGACCGTGTGCGATTGGCTGGGAGCAGCCGAGCGCCGTCATTGGCCGCCCGCTTCCTCGTCATAAACGGTCTCAAAGTCAACCCAGGCTGAAGAGGCACATTTACATGCAACAGTAAACAGAGGAGGTGAAGACGTTTGACACGGCTCCTCTCTGAAGGTGCAGAAGGATCAATAAACCACCAGTCACTCAGTCAGTCAGTCAGTCAGGCTGCTGCTGCTGCTGCTGCTGCTGCTGCTGCTGCGGCTGCATAAATCATGACTCGGCGTTTCTGTCTGCCTCGACTCTGCAACTTTGCTCGGCTTGTGGCAGTTCCAGCAGAACCACAAGGTGCTACTGCCTTCACCTGCTTTACTGTCCATTAGCGGCTTGAAAGGACGACCTTTTGACTATCGCCACGCCATTACTCAGGTACATGCCCCTCCCACCTCACTCCTCCCCCCTCTCGCTCCGTGTCGTCTTGTTTCTCGTCCCTTCATACTTCACAGCTTTCCGGTCAGAGGCACTTTGGAACAACCGTGGTGCACTTTGATTGCCCTCCGTCGCAGTAAAAGAAACATGGAGTTCACAAGTTCAGTCAGCAGGAAGGAAGGGAGGGAGGGAGGGGTGCGGGTGTGGAGGTGTGAGGGGGCGGTACTGTTGGGGGTGGGGGTGTGGGGTGGGAGGGAGGGGTAGTATGACCTCAGACTGTGAATTATGAATAAGTGCCAGCATGTTGATGACTTGAATGAGTTTAAAAAGACAGATATGTGTGTGGGCATGTTTGTATAGTGTGTGTGTTTATTTATATATACTTTTATTTATATATTTATATTAACCTCAATTTTTAACAGCGTACATGAATCAACATTTAATCCACAAAAAAGCAAAAATAATAACAAAAACTGGGCTCTGTGAAGAATCTGACAGGCGTTAAAGCAACGCTGACCAACCTCAGCCCACATCGGATCACTGGCGTTTGTCTCAGCCAGAATCACCAATCACGCGGCCTCAGTGGGCCTTACACCCTCTGACTTTTGACCTTTGATTAAATGTGGAAGGACGCCACTTAAAAACAAAACAAAAAACAACCTGACTCCAACAGGGGGCGCCCTCTACATTTAGACCAAACTCAAGTTGACTCTTCATGTCGGCAGAATCGAGGTAATCGTTGACATCTTGACGTTTGGACTCGAGATCCTCAGATGCCAGATTTTTGGAGCCGATATTAGGGAGTAAATTATTTGATATTGATGTGTATGATGTATCATGGAGGACAAGGCACTCGAGTAAAATAAACCATCCGTCCTCTGATGGGATCACAAACTGGAATCTGTGGTGGTTCGGGTTCTTACCTTGGTCTCCGGATCCCTTCGGCTCGCGTGGCTAACACGTCTACGACTTCTTTCCGAGGTGAACTAAGCTCTTCTTCTTTGGTTTTAATGGTGGAGTAACGGTGCTTTCCGCCTCCTGCTGGACCGGAATTGTAACCACAAGCTGAATTCACAGACGGCTCCGTTATGACGCATTTATGAGCGAGTGTGAACCCGTCACGCAAGAAGCATAACGTGGCGGGTGATCGTTTTATTTGTGTTATGAACGTATGGGAAACACTGGGTAGGTATCATCTACAAGCTTCATCTTCTGGGGACCATGAACGCTTGAACCAAGTTTAATGAAGAGTTATCCAGCATCGATAAAGACTGTCCAGCTTCAGAGAGGAACACACTCCTAGAAGGTTTATTAGAAATCCTTTATTAAATCAGGGATGAAACACCAACGCATTTCCTGTCGGGGGAGTTTCCATCGGGAACCCGGCGAGTCAGAGTCCATGATTTAATAAAGCTGCCTGCCCGGCGTTCCTGTCAGGCTCCCTCACACACCACCGAGAGGCCCGGTGTTTCACCAGAAAAACGTCAACATTCCCAACTCTCTCGCACGATAATGCAAGGAATCGTGGGGGATGGAGGAGGAGGAGGGTCAATGAGTGATGAGCTGAGTTTGAGGTTGTTTGGATGAGAACCTGCCCTACTCTACCCTGCCCTACTCTATTGCACTCTACTCTTTATTTATTGCCTGAGTTGAAGCAGCTGACATGATGCAGATTTGTGGGTCAGCAGTCAACAGCCTGGTCAAGTTGATGTTGGAGAGATCCGATCTGGATCTGATCCGATCTGGATCTGATCCGATCTGGATCTGAGCCTCAGCTCTTGCGTCTGTGCGGAGGTCATCGAGCAGCTTCAGTCTGGACCAATCCAATAGCTGCTCGCTCCTATAAGAAGATGCACATCTTCTTTACGGCGTTTCTTTGAGTGGAGGTTATGACTCAGATGGGGAGACGAGTATCCATGGATACGCTTTTCAAGCGCTTGTGTTGCGCTCGTCCTTTTGTTTGTTGATTGCCAACAATGTTCTTTGTTGTGGCGAGGCGGGCCGACTGTACGCAGACACTCGGCCCTGCAGGGTTCCTCTCATTCACATGAACCGTCTTCATTTCAAAAACTGATTTCATCAGACAATTGGTCTTTTAATTGATTCTGAGAAGGAGGAATAGTAATTACCGTTTTCAAAAGCTGTGCATCAAGAGGAAGCTTTCAGCTGTCAAGGGCGAGAGACTCCGAGCATCCCGGACGTGCCTCAGCAGTGGCGCGCACGGGCGACACGGGGCCCCGGGGCCACATCCAGACCACCTCTCCCACCCCGGAAACCAAACGGTTCAAGCTCCTGCTCAGGAATCTTGGGGCGAGCGACTGGGCTGCTTCTGGAGTGGGAGAGAGACGCTCGCCAGGTCCGGAGGCCCGTTTCAGCCAAGCGTGTTAACGATGATACTGGGCTCGTAATTACGTTTGACTCATGATGATGATGATGATGATGATGAAATCATCTGTTTCAAACGTGAATGAAACAAATACAAAACAAAAAAGATAATCTAAAACATAGAAACTCAATAGTAACTCAATACAGTTCCTCAGTAACAAAAGTTAGTAACTTTTTAACTGTTCATCATTCCTCCTATTAGATATTTATAAGCATCTGCTTCCATTTGCAATTTAGAATATATCCTACCCCATACCACTCAGGATCTTACTTATAACTTGACATGAAAAAGAAAAAAAAATAACTGCATATCCCAGTTTTCAATCCAATCCAAATGGTAAACACAAAAATTAAATTACTGTGAAAAAGCATGGTTATTTATTTGAGTAAAGGATAAGTACATTATGCTACAAAAGCACGAACCTTTGAAGTGTTGTGATAACACCAGGATTAAATTTCAACTATTGTAACTATGACTATGAATTTAAATATAATGTGGGACCAGCAGCGGTTATGGCAAGATAAGACTGCCGAGTGTATGACAGGTGATGTGCATATGCATGGTCATAAATACGTTCATACAGACATGGGGATCACATCCTGAGAAGACACTGATCCCCGTGTTGTTCACGCGCCGCCATGTTGGTTACGGCGCTCCCCCCCCCGCAGGTTGGTTCGCTCCACCAACAAGCTGCCGTTCGTTGGAAGCTGATTGGTTTGTGACGTCACCGTGACCTTTGACTCCTGAACTCATCGGCTTCTCCCTGAGCCTGAGTTGACATTTGTGCCAAATTGGAGGAAATTCCCTCCAGGTGTTCCTGAAATTTTCAGGAGAACGGAAGGAACGTCAGGGGGGAAAAACCTGACCTTTGACCTTTTTAGATACAAAATGTCATGATGTCATTTTTATCCTTTGGGACATTTGTGTATAAGTTTGTCATCATCAGTTTGTAACGCTGAGCGTTAGCGCCCGACTGCATCACCTGCGTCCCGTCATCGCTCACCGGATCTTCTCCTCTCCTCTTGCAGGTCCTCGGGTGGAACGTCTGGCGGCTGCTGGTGAGTGGCCCCTCCTCTCTCTCTTACTTTCTCCCCACATGTGACTTTAGCTGCGAGCGTCCGGAGACGCCGAAAACCGACCAACTGAGAAATGATTGGAGGGGCGGCGGGTTGACATTTGATGTGACCATTGAAGCGCAGGCGCTCTTCTTCTTCTTCTTCTTCGATCTTACTTTCACTGGTTTTGGTTCACACCTGTGCAGCTTCACGTTGCACCGCTTGGCTTCAGTGACAAACGGCCTTTCCGTCCGCCGCCGCCGCCGCCATGTTCCTCCATACATCACACACCCCAACAGTGAACATTTTAATAATCGCCGTGTTCAGAGCAGGACTCCGTCGCAGCGGCGGTTCGTCGGTTTAACGCCGAGCGTCTCCTCGTCTCTGGCACCTTTTACGGAGGCGTCGGTCTCCAGAGTGGCGCCGCGTTGAAGCGGGATGAGTCCACGCCATCACAACCACGTGCTCCCGGAGACTCCTGCTGAGAGCAGCGACGCCCTGCTGCCGCCTGTTACTTATTCCTTTTGCACAAGGATCTTGTTCTCTACTGGTTAGTGTGGTCTGGAGAGCGTTCTCACGGACCGGGAACCGTTGGAGGAACCTCCCACATGTGTAACATCTGAGTGAAGTTTCGGGGAAATGATTTTTAACTCGGCACTTTGTGTGAATAGTTCAGTGATGATGAAGCTCAGTGTTGCCATGACAACATGTGACTCATCACCTTGTCAGGAGGCCATTTTTTTACACTTTCACCAGTTCTGGTTTCTTTGTAAGAGCCCAAGGATGCATTTGTCATTTTTTGGTGGTCAGAGGTCAAAGGTCGAGGCCCTTTTTTCTCATTTATCTTTTTCATCCTCGTATGGTTCCATAAATTTATGGAGTGACAGCAGCTGTGATTTGTGTTTTGCTGCAGTTTTTTCGATGGAAGGAAGAATTTTCCCAAACTTGAGGCTGCGCTCACTTTTATTTGCATCCAAACAGCTGGAAGTAGTTTGATAGATTTTCTTATAAGCATGCAAGGATGAACGCGTCAGAACTCAGATGTCCAGAGGCCAAAGGTCGGGGTCACTGTGACTTTAAACCCGTGCCCGTATTCTGCTGAGAGCGTTGATTGGTGGAACACACCGGCAGTGTTCCGCGCTTCCGCTGGCTGCCGTGTTTCAGCCGAGTGGGTGCCGGAAAAAACAGGATTTTTTTTTTTCCCATTTCTTCAAAGCATCGCTTTGCTTGTGTTTGATCTTCCGTCCTCACCCGGATTTGGACACATTTTCTGGAACTTTGCGCTGGGAGCGAAAACCACACAGATCACCGGGAAATCCTGGAAATGAAAAGCTATTTTTATTATTCATTTATCGATAGGGACAATGCAGTTATCATGGTTTCATGCATGTATGTGATGTGCAGCTGCAGCATTTTCAACTCCTGTCCCTGGTTGAACAAACACAACATAGAAAATCACAATCTTATAAAAATCCAACATTAACTGCAAAAATTTAGTTCAAAATCTATATAACACAAATCTAAATAAGAGGAAGGAGAAAGGAACAAAAAACCAATCCAAATGAACTGCTTCAGCTACAGCACTTTAAAGCTGGTGCAGCTCTGGTTTGCTTGAAGCCAACACTTCACCTGTTGGTGCAAAAAGAAGAGCTAAATTTACCCGGATGACAGGACACACTTCAAAAAAATAATAAATCAAAAGCAGATTATAAAAAAGGCAAAGTTCAGACATCAGAGGATTCATTTCCGGACTTAAACGTTGGAGGAACCTTTGAGTCTTTTTGAAAAGTGTCCTGGAATCAAACGGTTCCGGGTTCCTTTGGTGTAAAAGCAGTGCTAGTTGGCCGTTTGATTTAGCATTAGCATGAGCGTTAGCGTTAGCCTAAACCTAAACCTGGCCCCGGCCTGATGTCCCGAGCCGCCACCAGAATCCTGAACTCATTTAGACGTGATGTATGACCGCGTATTTGTGCGTGTCCAGATATCACCCATGGTCGTATGATGAAGCTTAGCGTTGTCATGACCACGAGAAAACCCTTAGCCCCCAGCCCGTCCTCTCACCTGACCGAGCCAGTCATTCCTGGCGGGTTGAGAGGTGAGCTGAGGGCGCGTCTCCGTCGCCATGGTTACGCCGCGTGTTAGAAGCACCCGCCCGTGTCATCTTCTCCTTGTTTCTACAGGAGTTTGCCCTCATCCTGACGAGGCTTAGCCATGCCGCCACGCTTACGCGTCGGCGTGACCTCGCAGCGCTCGAACCCGCGCCGTGAAGCGGTTTTCAGCGTGCCGCCGTCCGCCCAATCAGAGACGAGTCTTGACATTACGATGTCCCTTTTTGTTAACCCACACGCGCTGCCGCTGATGTTTGCTCACAAACTCAAAGTTCCTTCATTGTCAGAGATGTAGAAAAGTTAAAGAACCCAGAGGTAGAAAAGTTTGGGCTGAGAGGAGGAGACCAATGTTGCCTCAGACATGGTCGGCTGCCTCCTCCACTCTGCTGCTGCCGCTGCTGCTGCTGCTGTGTGAAGACAGACGCGTGTGTGTGTGTGTGTGTGTGTGTGTGTGTGTGTGTGTGTGTGTGTGTGTGTGTGTGTGTGTGCATGCGTGCTGTGGTCTGAGTGTACCAGGTCTTTGGGGGCGTCTCTGCACCCAAGGCTCATTTTAATATATGTAAAAGCCATGGCTCGCTGGAGAGCCGCTACAATGGACTGATCGGCCTCGGGGACGTGTCAGAGACCGGAGAGACGGCGGTCGAGGTTTGGACATGCGTCAATGGTCCGCCTGCACCCCTGACACTTCCCACACACACACACACACACACACACACACACACACACACACACACACACGGTGAGGTCTGACACATTTGCATGCGACTGTCTGCAGTTCCACTCTGGAACGCCGTCCGCTGACACGGGTTCTTCCGGGCTTTAGCTGTGATCAGTGGCGGGAAGCTGGTGGGTGAACCGGCCAATGGCAGATGGCGGTGTGGTCTTCATGTTTGCAGTGTGATTGATACATATACATACAGCGATCAGCCATAAGATTACGACCAGCGCGTGTCCACCATAGAGTATAATACAACAGCCCTGCAGTCAGTTCTCCCTTCAGGAGGAGTTTTATGTTGGATTGTGATTGAATGTGTGTGAGAGAGGTGTTGACATGTTTGAATGATTGTTATTGGGACTGTAGTTTGTGACGCTGTTGGACTGTACTGGGTTACACTGAGAGGGGTCCCTAATATTTTGGTCACCCCACTTCAAGTCACATACGTTGTGAATAACTTTATAACTTTATTGCAAAAAGAATGAAAGCTTTTTGTTTTAATTTTAGATGATTCTGATATGGTTCCCGAGTCACTGACTTACTTTTGATCCACGGCTGCTTGTTTGTGGATCGTTCCATTTCTATGTTTCACGGCGTGAAGTGTAACGGGATGATGTCATCAAACTGTTCATGGGGAAAACATAAACCATAATGCAGCTATGATGGATTTGAACACACGGCAGCGACCCTCCAGGAAGTTAAACCGTGACGTGAGGATTAATATCACTCATAACCAGCATCAGGCAGGTTGCTTTAAAAGAGTAATAGGTTATAGTTAATTTAGTTAGAGTTAATTGGTAACTTAGTTACAGCACGAGAAAATTAACTAGTTACCAGGCAAAGTAACATTTGCATTACATTTTTAAATGTTCAAATATGTCAGAATTTGGATCCTGCATTTTACTGGAACTTTAAATTCAACTGTGTGTTCAGTTATTTATCATAAAACTGAATATTAAATATGCTTAATTATTGAAATTGACACCGAAAAAACTAAATTATTAACAGAAACATCTAGATGATTTTAATGTTCCTGTCATCATCATATTTCACTTTACATTCTTGCCTTTTATCTCAGTGAGGGAAAATTAATGTCTGAACTTCCTGTTTAAAAACGTCACCTTTGGATGATTGTGTGTGTGTGTGTGTGTGTGTGTGTGTGTGTGTGTGTGCATGCGCGCGCACGTGCACCTGTGTGTGTGTGTGTGCATGCGCGCGCACGTGCGCCTGTGTGTGTGTGCATGCGTGCGCACGTGCGCCTGTGTGTGTGTGTGCATGCGTGTGCACGTGCGCCTGTGTGTGTGTGTGCATGCGTGCGCACGTGCGCCTGTGTGTGTGTGTGCATGCGTGCGCACGTGCGCCTGTGTGTGTGTGTGTCTGCCTCTGGTTGTCCCTGAAATGTTACTCTACCTCAGCCAATCACCATCACTTGTGCGGTTGCCCCGCCCCCTCCCCTCCCTCCTCCGTGGCTGAGAGAGCCTGGTCGGATCCCTCGGATGAAAACGGCTTCAATGAGTTACAGTAACGCGTTGCGTTTTATTGCCGGTAACGGTGTTGTAACCATGGAAACGGTAACTATTTGGATTACTTGTGACCGAACAAAGTAATGCCGTTTATGTGTGGCGTGGTCTTCCATCGGTGGTCATAGTACACTCCATCCGGCCCACTGTGTGTGTGTGTG
>CAAKHG010037814.1:0-25949 GCA_901007715.1 Dactylopterus volitans
ACCGTATATGTACGCATGTATGTGCAAATGGATTCTATTGAAGATGAAGGGAAACACTTTTAAACTATTTATTGTTGCATCATGTCGCGTATCAACACACTACCCAAGTGGTCTTAATGCACAACAAGCTCAGTATGCAAACAAATCGAAACTGAGCAGCTCCTAAAACGTAAAAAGTATTGAAAGCAAAATGAAAATGTTCCGCTACAAGTAAGAGTTCTGGTCAGTAAATAAGTCCAATAACAATTTAAAAAAAAAAAAAAAACAGCTCCCAAACATCTGGTTTTAACACAGATTTGCCTTGGTGCCATCAGCTAGTTTTTAAAATAGCGATCAAAACTCATGACAGCGTGCCAAACAGAGATTTCTCCAGATGACACTTCAAATGACACGAAGCGCCATGGCATGTAGAAATATGTGGGGAAATACACAGATGGCAATGAAACCAACCAGCGGACTGTCGTCTGCTACAGTCGCGTGCAACGATGGGGGCCATTATTTTTGCCAACAACCTGCATCTCCAAACAACAAGCACATGCTGCAAACTTGACAGCTATGCAGTTAGCGTGCCGGGCTTCTGCTTGGCCTCTCGCTGTGGAGGGCAGGTGCTGATGATCTCTGGTGACCCCTCCCCTCGGGGCTATCGCTGATCGATAAACCCTCGGACAGCTGCTGAGGCTGACCTTCTTGCATTCTCTCACGGAGGACCTAACCCCCTCCCAAACCCAACCCCACCCCACCCCACCTCCATCCCCCCGGTGGTGTCCAGCCACTGAGCTGTGTGAGAAGTCACGGACCTCTGCCTCCTCTGTTTTGCCTATATTGTTTAGAGCTTGAGATCTGGACTTTGATCCACCTGCTGCCCTCCCTGAGAGGTGGGGATGCAATGCGGAAGCGAGGATCGGTTTCCTCGTTCAATGTGATATTGGAAACGGACTCGCTTTGCCTGATCGAGCACCGTAAACAACAATAAAAAAAAATAAAAAAAACAGCTCAAAGATGTGGGAGCATTAGTTGCAGCTTCCCCCTTTTGTGCTCCAACCAAACAAAGGAGCTGTTGTCTACTTAAAGAGTCAAGAAAACGCCTGTAATTACTGAAGAGAAAGTCAGAATCCACCTTTCCGTGCGTGGTGGACGCACTGAGGTGTTCCACTGGACGGCTTTTAGGCCTATAGCCTGTGGAAAAGGAGCAAAGCCGCATTATATTCACAGGAGCCTAAATGGCCTACTGGTTTATTATTGTTTTATGCCAAGTTAAAAATTAATGAAAAACATAAGTACAAAGTATTGATGTCAGTACATATATCTTAAGAAAAAAAACCTACTGTATGTTATTCATTAACATGCATTACTCTGTGATGTATTTGCATTGGGGAGTAGCTGCAGATGTCATGGAAGCCATAAAGGAACTCTCAGTGGGACACAAAGACGGGCATTCATAACATTAATAATGAATATAGATGGATTCACTGTCTCCCCTACCACTACACATACATACATTTTACATTAAACACGCTGTTGACTTAACCTGAGCCGTTTCTATCCTTTCTGTACTGGAGGTGGGCGCGCTGCAGCCCCGCGCTGATGAAAGAGCAGCCACAGAGCCTTTGAAGTGCACATATTAAAATTTTACACCAGATCCATACTCACTGAATTGATGGTATATATCAACAGTATACCTGTCAAATATCCATTACTGTCTCTCTCTTTTTCTCCAGTGCCAACACTTGTTAATGATCAGTGTTTGCACAGTGTGAGGGTTATAATAAACAGGTTCTCATAGATGCCTGAGATCCCTGGGAGAGAGAGAGCGAGAGAGAGTCGGCAGGCATCAGTGTATGTTACATCAGAGAGCTGTTTCTGAAGAGCAGTGCTTGCACAGCCGCACACACACACACACACACACACACACACACACACACACACACTCGCAGAAGCCAGTGTGCGCTTACCCATGTGCGCACACACATACACACACATGCAGAAACACACATGGCTGCACAATCACATGCCCTACTTCCTCTGTAACCCCGAAAGCCCATTCTCCCTCTCAGATATTTCATTCTCTGTATGCATGCGCACATGGATGGTCCTGTAAACACACACACACACACACACACGCGCGCGTGCGCGCGTGCGCGCGCACACACGGTGTCTCCCATTAAAAACACGCCCGTCATGTGAATCCTGCCTAGAAACTGGGAAGGAGGGATTTTATTCGCTCAAACTGGACATGTACCATGGCAACCACATCCTGACGGCTAGCCAGTTAGATGAGAGTTGTGCGGCATGCTGACCCAATGGCAGAGATCATACTGGAGCAGTGACCCGACAGTAATCGGGGGATTGCTAGTCTGCTCTTTCTGGCATTCCTCTTGTCACCTTGAGCTAAAGAAGCCCAGCGGAACGCCCACTATATCTCTTTACTACTATTTTTTCTGTTTTCCTCATTCAAAAGAAATTTGAACTCCCCCCCTACCTAAAATTCTGTCTTATCCGGGTCAGTAAAGTTAGATCAAAACTAGAAGAGATGACACCATCCGAATTTTTCCTTTTAGTGATTAATTGCATGCAAGCACACACGCACTCACGCACACACACATATGGACACATGCGCGCACACAGATGCATCCATGCATAAACCTCTCATGGGACAAGGCTTGTTATTATGTCATCAAAGTGATCTGTTGTTTGTTTGTTGTTGTTTTTTTTAAGTCAACTGACCTGAACTCATTAATGTTGTCCACGGCCCGCACATGCAAGGCTTGTGAGCACGCTCTAACTGGTCTGATTGTTGTTATTTTTTTCTACTCGCACCTGATTCGTATTTATTGCGGTCTAGTGTGACTATTTTTTCTGTCAGAATCTGCGAGGTCTTCTCAGGTGAAGGGAGAGTGAACGATGCATCAGGTTGGGAAAGGTGGACAGGGGTTTATTTTGGAGCAGCCGACTTTTAGAAAGTGTGACGCCGAGGAGCACGTCCTCCATATGAAGCAATGACACCTGATCTGGGACGTGTAACCGAGAGGACTGTCAACAGCCACCTTTGCATGCGCTGTCTGATCATCATAGATCCCTAACTACTGGCCATCACCTGACACTCTTTAATTGGCCGGGGAGGCCTCCTGTTATTGTGGAGCATCACCTCACACAGATCAGGATTCACCATGGATGCATGTATAATAAATCACCAGTAAATTGTGCAAAACATCGCACGTCTTTGTGTTTTCCAGACTGGAGGCGACGTCACCCTAAAATTTCCTGTGAAATATTTCCTGGCTGTTAGCCTGGCTATGTTCTTTATTCTCCTTTAATGTTTGTCTCACCAAAGCCTGTTTATTCCTGCGTGACTTTCATTGTGGTTCAAAAAATAATTAAAAATTGATCTGTGAACTGCAGCGTCGGGCTGAATAGCACGTCTCTTCATGAGGATGAGCAGGAGCGTTGCAGTTTATCTTCCGGCTGCTGTAAGCGTTTCCCTGTATGACAAATCTGGAGAGCAGAAAAATGCACCATATTCTCCCGTTGGACTCGATATAGAGATTTAGGGCAGCCACTTGGCAAGACATAAATTATGCATCCTAAGCAACTGCTTCTTATAATGTAATCCCGCAAAGTGATTCTTGGCATTAGATGTGAGATGGTGGTGAGTTAACGAATTTTGTTTGACAGAAACTCCACTGTGTGATTGACTGTTAAACCTTTGAAACCACATCCCCCGTTGACTGTGTGATACGAACCACAGAATCACTGTGTCACTGCGCAGTCTGTAGCTTAGACATGTTTATTTCATTGCTCCGCTGATTGCAGCTCACGGAGGTCCTCCTCTGTGAGATGGGAGGGAAAATGAGACTGGAAACTGCTCTACATACCCTCGGTGATGCGACAAGCATTTTGATCCTCTCTGCAGGCAGCTGTTGTCATCACATAGCATGGCCCTGTATGATAGTTTACATTCTTTCTGTGCTGCAGTTCGGCGCTTCACAGAATGCAGGTGACGCTCTCATGTTAAATGACAAGAATCGGCTGGAACGCAGACACTCGTCCTCGAGTCGGTCCCGATGTTTTGGCCTGTCGGCTCCTCGCGGGCAGGAGTCGCCTCGAAAACTTCAATTAAAGAGACCGAGCGTTGTGTCACGCTGTTCTCCTCGCTCTCTTGAAAACATGAGGGTGTGTGTGTGTGGCGGTGGCATTAAAACACCACGAACCCCACACACACGCAAACAGTAGATAAGATGGGATAACTGTGCGACGGGCGCTGACCAGTTATCCAGCCTCCACAAAGGCACCCTGTTTAATCTGCTCCACACATTAAAGCCCCGGCACCTCAAAGCAGGCATGTCCTAACAGCTGTGGACATGACTCCGTCTCTCCCTCTGAAGTGAGGCAGCACAGCGGTGTCCAAAGCCATGCTGCAAAGACGAAGAGGATGAAGACTTGGAGACCACTCGTCATGAATGCATCAATCTCACACCAGGGTTGTGACAACCCAAAGAGCCCTCAAAACCCAACACAGCCCTTCAAGCGTGCACAAAGGGGCTTTTCTCCCCCATTAAAGGCATCACACTGGTCCTTCATTGCTTTGAAATGCTGATATTGTTTTCTGCAGGATTTTCATCATGCTTTCAACACCAAAATCCCCAGAGGTAGCGATAAGAAAAGATCAAATAAATGCAACAAATGGCTTAATATTTAATCGCTGTTGATCATTAAACAATTTAAATAAAGCAGATTTCAATCAGGCTTTCTAAAACACGGCAGAACCGCCACAGCTGTATCAGGCTCTATTTATTTGCAACTTAATTAACTGGCTGGCTCAAAGGCGGCGTGCTGCTGCGTGGAGGTCCAGAGGCCTTCGAGCGCCGCGTGGAAAAGCGCCATTAATGGCATCTATCATCAGCTACTAATTATGCTGCCTGTGGCCCAGAATGGATCTGGTTTCAGCTTTGGGCTCCAGCCACCAAACACTTAGCATTCATATTTAATCGCACCTCATTATCCACCAACAATGTAGGAAGGAGACACAGACCTTACCTGATATGCGACAGACTCAGTCAACATAACAGACAGAGAAGAAAATCTCTCAGACACACACAGACCGTCACCTGCAATGACAAACAGCAGCAACGCATGCTGCCCCCCACCACACACACACACTAACACACACACGCCCTCCCCGTCATTGGGCATTTGGAAGGAGGTCTCGGTGCTTGAAGTGACTCAACCCCTTTGATGACGGCGAGCGCCCCAATTCTGTGCTTTCTCAGCAAGTTGGGCCTTTCATGTGAGATCCTTTCTTTTCAGTTTTCTGGTTCAAAGAGCAGCAAACGCAAACAGCGGCTAATCCTTTATCCTCACAACAACTGCGGGGTTGTTGCCGGGTTATCAGCTTTAGAGTCATCATGATGTCACACTCCTCAGGTGTAAGTGGTCTGATGTTGGACATCCAATATGATTTTGGTCCGCTCAGGCCACCTGTCCTTGTTATTGACATGCAGGTTAAAGAGAATTTACTTAGTCTTGATAAGTGATCAGATCCGGTTTGTGCTTTGATTTGGCGGAGTGTGTTGGGTGAGCCGTGAATATTCTTTATTTGATGTTATTTACATGAGTAAAATGTTGCCAGCACCGGTTATCAGCCAGCTGGAGAACTGCTGTATCTGATGTGCTTCAGCAAGTCCTTTCAAGAGCCAGTCTGTGCAATTTGTACTTAACACTAGTGCGGATAATTATCCAGCACTTGTTTGTCCAGCTCCAGGATTCTAGCCAGCTGAAACTGGAGATGCTCCTGAAAAATGCAGGAGCTATTAAACGAAAAAAAAAAAAAAAACATGCGCTATCCGCTTTCTTGAAGTTGTGACTCAACACATATTTGTGCAACTGGCTTCTCCCCTCTTGATTTTATGAATCTGAGATGTGTTTTGAACACTGGTAAACCCTGACCACAAGCCACCAATAAAGTAGCATTTAAATGTTTGATATCTACATAACAGAGTTTGAAAAAAAAACATTATTGGTATTTGTTTACTAACATTTCATGACACAGTTGCAAAGACCTCACAACAGATCTGCAAATTAGTGGGACACAGATGTAGATTTTTCAATGCCAGTATTCATAAAGCAGGGTGTCAATTTTTCCCCCCTAATGAAACAAAACATTTTTGGACTTAGATGAAAATTTATTTCACTCAAATTGTCTGCATTGTTTGCTTCAGTGCACTCTTTCTGCAGTGCACTTATTGAATAATCTGTTTTGACTAAATAAATGCCCAACCAGTATACTAAACATCATGATTTATCATTAGACAGCAGCATCTCTTTGTTTCTGATGGAGCAAAAATGTGTAAACATATAAATTAAGTAAACAGTACAGTTGTTTTTTTCTTTATCCGCTGCACAGATATCAGCTGATGCTGGTTATCTCAAAATTACGTTAATCTGCCAGGTCGCTATCGCTATTGGGAATCAGTATTTTTTTTGAGTTGTGTGCATTCTTCATACGTCAGTATACTTGGTTCAGAGCCTAGACATAGTTGCAGAAGTGTAAACAAAGCATTTAAGAGTCATTTGACCCCATGTGGGGACAAGTAATCAGTGTGTGACCTCAGACATCGCCGTCTCTCGTTTCTCATCACAGACAGAAGGCCAAGAGAGAAAGTCAACAACGGGCATGTACACTTACCCTGCAGACTCCCCAAAGCAGGCGCAGAGAAACGCACGTACCGTCTGTGTATACACACACTCATCACAGCGAAGCAACAGGCATGCTCACAATACGAAGCCTGTTCCATCCTTACCTGTGACCATTCTGCAAGTGCAGTTTTTAAATTCAAACAGAAATGCACGACGAAAAGCACGAAATGCTGAAGGTGTCACAAGCTATAACCCTGAATTATTCATTCAAGAAAAGCAGCCTGATAGAAAATCAATCATTCGGTTCTGATGTGATAGGGTCTGTGAAATATTAGCTGTGGGGAAACATCATGTATCAGTCCAGGAATGCTCCTTAATGTATATTACATTAAAAATTTACACTCTGGTTAAGAGGACCTGAGAGTGTGTCAAGTATATTGTCTTGTGTGTGCATATGTTTTGGTCCTGTGAGGACTGTGGGTGTGTGTGTGTGTGTGTGTGCGTGCATGCGTGCGTGTGTGGGGTGGGGTGGGGTCATCACCACCACTGTCTAGTCTCAATGTGGATGGCCTGTCATCGAGGGGGGTCACATGGGTGTAGTGACCTCCAAGAAGGGTTACGCGAACCCCCTCATGGACCGTGATGAAGTCAGATTGTCTAATCCATGGAAAACAAAAGTGCTGTCAGTCAGGCTGGACAAGTCATCAACAACGACGGCACCGGCAGCCTGGGAGAATTTCACTGGGCCCCGGCCCTCAGTGCACATGCAGCGCTCCACTTATGGGATATTGATGATGGAGAGACGCCTTGCTTTCACATGACTGCTAATGGTCTCTAAGTGTTCACCATTGAAAATGGACGACGCGTCTTCATCGGTTGCCATTATTTGTTCGGTTAAATAGGATATGCTCATTATGACTGTGCTCTGTGTTTTATTGTAAGTGCTTTCGACGATTGCCCTCCGAGTGTCGAATGACAATCAATGCCCCCCCCCCTTTAAAATCCGCAAGTGCGTATGAGACATAAATGTATGAAATGCATCTAGATGTGTTTACTGATGTGAATGGTTTGCCGTTGTAGAAATCTCCTGAATTATAATCCATCTGTGGTTTACAATGAAGGATTGAGTGCCTCGTCCAGCCCGAGATATCAAAGCCAATGCTGAAAGCAGGTTAAATGATTTACCCTTTCTCACACCGTATCACTGTATTTTGTTGAACGTTCCAAAACCAAATAATGAATTCAGTTTTTCATCATTCCTGTTTGCTGGAGTACAAAAACATACAACTGGGCAAATGTATCTTTGTCAGAACAGGGCTGCATTAACTCTTTCAGAAAAGGCAAAAACTACCTCAAGCAAGGACAAAAGCATTTTTGCAAAACGGAAGTGTTTTGTTTTTTGTTTTTTTTTTAACCTTTTTTTGTGCAATTTATACCAGTAAATAGGATTTGCTTGGTTGAATTAAGTTGATATAAAAAGAATTCAAACACCTTGAGTCCTTGCCCCCATTCACATCTGAATAATACAGTCATTGTTATGGTGGGTAATTATTGCATGATAAGCCAGTGGCAGTGCATTCCAGTCCAGCATCTGTTCTGTCCTTTAAAGTTATCCTAAAGAAAAAAAGAGAGCAATACCATATTCTTCTAAAATCGGCATAATCCATTGCAACGGACATTGCTTACATGCTGCGTGCAGGTTCTTTGTTCGCCAGCCGACAACAAGAATCTCCAGTGAATCGTAATGAGCATTATGAATGAGATCATCTTTCGCTGTAATGTTCTGCCAGAACAAGACCTAACAGATCAGGGAGAAGACTTATCATCTCTAAGTTTCTTTCGGTGGGCCCGCTGTTTACTGACTTGCTCTCCTGCTGAATCCCCCCCCCTCCCCAACACCCACAGAATACTTAACCCAGATAAACTGCTCTCAGACAGGATGAACTAAATATGAAATACAGACGCGATGAGAAGTGATAGCCGGATTGAGCCTAACCGGCAGCACTTGACCACATTCCAGTGTGAGTATGATGTGACCGAGTGTTGACTCCCCCACGAGGAATCCCTTTGATTGTGCTCTTATCTGCACAGCGATCAATACATCGCACTGCACTGATAAAAGAACGCGGCGCACATCAAAGCTCGCGCCTGGCATGAGGAGAGGGAAAGTAATAAAATGTCAATTATTAATGGAGGGGAAGGGTCCCCTTTCAAGTGGGAGAGACTTTGGATAATGAAAATCAAACAAATCCATCATCCACAAATAACATCCTCGAGGTATTAAAGCCCTTTTAAAATTCTTACTCTTTCAAAGCCACTTCTCACTTAACCACACACACCGTCCTATCATCGCGTGGAGGCGACGCTTCAATGAGGCAACGATAGTTTTGAAAACGCACGCATCAACACCGGACGGATGTGCCCTTGCTGCAACCTTCGCACAAGTGCGTTCCACAGCTGCCGCGAGGTTGAACCCGTCACCCCTACCTCCACGTAACCCCGACATCTGTCTCAGCGCAGTATGGACGCGCAGATCCATAAAGTATTCACATGCACCTGAACTCAGCACACCTCTCTGTGGCTCATGATCAATATTTCCCTCCTAGAGTGGCTTTGTTCTTTGGTGTTTTGATTCAGGTGGCCAGCAACAGTGTTTTGATTTGGTTGCAGCCCCGCTGACTTTTGTGTCTTTTGATTCAGTTGTCAACTGCGAAAACATATCGATTGGATGGCCGTGATAATCAAAGGAATGGAGTTGCGCTTAAGATGTCTCCACTGTTATCAACCAATGTAGAGCTCAGTGTTGCATGCATCTCTATATATCTAGGATGCTAAATATTCATGTGGAAAAATTCAACATATGGATTAACATGCATATTTCATGCCGACAGTCCCACACGGCAAGAGAGTATAATAAAAACATTGTCTATCTCTTGTCTTTTTGCCCTTCCTCTTTGCCCATAGGCAGCTGCTGCAATATCGCCTTCTGTTAATCACTAATGAACCTGTGCGAGTATTTCTGGGTCATCCTTTCCCGTGAAGTCCACATGAAAAAGAAGAAAATTATTGATTTCTCAGCCCAAACAACTGCGCTGTGAAGTTTTCTCTGTGCTCCTGCCTCAAGCAGCGGCACCCCAACCTCTGCTGGAGGAGTCTGTGTGAGGTTGGTGGAGGGTCACGTTTTGTTTATCTCCATCCAACTGGTGAGATAAATGAGTCTCTTAATACACTTCTGTTTTCTTTGTCTTTTCCCTTTCTTCTGTCACGTGTAGTTTATGAACTCCTTACTCACTTTCTTTGAATGTAAAATTGATTTTCCAGAGTATATTGTGACTATAAATAACAAGCAAGCTACACCTAAAAATAGCCTGTGACTTACTATACATTCATGCATAAACGAACCTCGTGGGATTCACGGGACACGGCATATCAAAGCTGGTGGTAGCAGGTAAAACCATCATTCATGTTTGCAGCTGTGAAGCAGCAGTCAGTCTCTCCGTGGGGTGCAGGGTCTCTCCCTCAGCCCTCCCCGGTTGCCTAATCTGCTCCCTTTGACAGGCTAATGTGCTGACTCTGGGATTTCCCCTTCCTCAGCAGGAAGCTCCTGGCCACCTGCAGCCAAGGACAGCCCAGGGATGATCACATTATTGCCTTCAACAAAGGGACCTCCTTAGAGTCAAGCTGGGATGGCTATTTTGGTTCCCAGTGCAGAGCCAGGAGGATTCCTTTTAATGAATAAAATCAAACAGAAAACAGTAACACTGACCATGCTGGCACTAATGAAATAAATCTGTGGGCGTAGAACATAACTGCTCATGTGTTATTTGAATTTGAGATGAATGCTCTTAATTAGGAACTTTAATATGATTTTCGTGAATGCGGAGCAGAGAGTGTTTGTGCTGCAGCTGTATTTTTGGAGTGTTTATAGAGGGGCACATTTCGGCGACCGATGAAAAGCCACACTGTTATAGGAATTTATGCTTCACATGGATGAACACTGCCAACGTTTCTTTCCATTTTAATTGTTGGTCATAGTGGTGTAACGGTACCCAGCTGCCGTGCCGAGACACATGCGACAGAGGCTAGCGCTTTATCCTCCTTCCTAGCGAGCGTCGCCGCCTCCCAAGCATATGATCAAGAGTCCGAGCTGTCTGACTCAACTCAGCTTAGACTAACGGCATGCTTATGCAGGCTGTCAGGGCCCCCAGAGTTTGAATATGACATGTGTGAACTGGATTGCTGTAACATTTGGCACCCACATTCCTGTTTCCTCGCAGTAAATTAATCCCTTAACAGTGCCATTAACATATATTGGTTATCTGATACTTACATCAGCGTGTTAGCACTGTAGGCATTGCGAGCATTCAGCCTGTTCATATTCTGCTCAAAAGCAGCCTCAGAGAGCCAGTTACCCTCGATGACAACTGTCCACGAGTACTAGGGGAAATTGCATGCATTGCTTTGCTCACTCGTAGTCGTTTATATGTTTACTAGCCATTTTTTAATTGTTGAGGCTGATGAACCCAGTGCACTCCGATGCTTCCTGCAGTAGCGTGCTAAAGGATTTCAGGAGGCACAAATAGATGTGGAGGAAGATCCGATCAAATAAGTTTCCATTGTGAGCTCTTTGATTTGAGACTGCAACTATAAACCCTGAATGTCTGCAAAAAATTTGAGAGCCGTAATGAGACAGACTTACAGAACGTACTGAATAAGTGGACGGGCTGTGCAAAGTGAGGCTAGTGCCTTAAACCTGCATTCATTCTAATGGCCATAAGGGTTAGGCATGATTTTATAATTGATTAATTATGTGAGAAACATAGTACAAATTGTCCTAAAGAGTTTATGGTCTCAGTTGCTGGCTTCAGGTTTTCTTCAGCAAAGTGGGATGTCCATTTTTGTAAATTATGGTCCCATTTAGATAAAAACAGAGGAGGGAGGAGGGTATGCCTTTAGGGCGTGGCTTCCTTGTGATTGACATGTCTCTACCACAGCAACCTCTCAGTTTCCCCATGTTCACCCTCTCCTGCAATTATGGTCACTACCTGATGCAAAGGACCAAGATGTCAACAGCCAAAATGGCAAACTGGAAACTTCAAAAAGACTGTTTCATACAGTCTATGGTTAGCCTGTATTTCAGCTCCAGTCACGCTTGGCATTGTTATGAAGGACACCACTTTACAAAGGCCCCAGTATTCTTAAGGATGACAGACTAGTTTGCTTTTTGTCCACTGGCACTGTGCCAGGCAGGGATTCCTGGTAAATACCAGGCAGGCAGAAGAATCAAGCTGCTGGCAGCTTTTCAGACAAATAGCAGACAGCCACCGGCTCAGTACCTCCACACAAAGAGAATGATGTCATGCTGTCTCCTGCCTGGCAGCGGTGGCACTTCCCAGTCAATATTACTGCTATTAACAGAACTGTCTGAAAAAATGGCCCATTTGAAAGATGGCGACAAACCACTAAGTAGTCATAATAAAGGCTTTGTAAGGAAGTACTGCACCACAAAGAATCATTTCAATCAAATTGCCCTGGAATATCCTGCCTGCCACACATACGTAATTCTACCCGTGTGATGAAATCGTCAATTCATAATGAAAGTCGATCTATGGGCGTCGCCCGCAGTGAGATCATACCTTTCTTTATTTGCTTACTAACACTGGGGGTTATTGTAGAGACAGAATGTAGGGATGTGCTCATGAGTGCTTCACCAAATTACGAGTTTTGGTGATATTGTAGCTATTATAGATAATATAGCTCTGGCTCACCCATTGTTTCATTCTTTTTTTTTTTTGTTATATAAATCTTTCATCTTAATCTTTCATGTATATGCGAAACTTCAAGGAAGAGTTCAGCTAATGATCCATCAACTATGTAAATAAGTCCTTGACCCCACCCAAGATGTTATCAGCTCCTCCCCACTTTCAGGAGACCTCCCAATGACCCTTTTATTCCCCGCTGTTTCACACACCAGTGTGACTCATCTCCTAGTCGACACTTCTATTGAGGGGTTGGGTCCAAGGCCTATAATCTCCAGTCCCCCTGGCTCCGTCCAGGGCCGTTCACACCCAAGCGTGACCTCCTCACCCAAAAGTCTGAAAGGAGATCAGCTCCCCTCCTCTCCCGGCTTGGTGCTGTCTCACTCCTCACCTTGCTCCAGTGTCATCGCCTACTCTCCCTCTTAACCCCCTCGGACTGGCCTGGTTGCCTGTGCAGAGTCCAGGATAAGGTTACACTACTGGGGTCGCTGACCCACAAAAAGAGGTATATTATTGAGTCATGTAAGGAGAAAGATACCCCTTGCGTGGCTGCAGACGCTGATGTCATGGCGAGACACCTCAAGGACAGTGATGATGTCATAGAATGCTTAAAAATGTGGTGGTTCAGTGGCAGGGGGAGGGAAGAGGGACGTATGAATCTGGTTGAATTTGGCCAATGATGGATAAGACACTGCATCTCACTGTGTGTTTTATTTCAATATAACAACTCAATAATCTCATCTGGTGCAATTCATGAGCGGCATTGTCCCATCACCGACAAATGCCGTCATTTCTGTGTTCTTCACTGACATGACTGACAGAAAGGCAGTGAAGCTCTTAAATCACAAATGTCTCTCCCATCTGCAAAAACGACCTTGAGCGAGAGTGCTGTAATTCTAGGATGGTGACGAATGTGTTTCTGTCAACCACAAAGACGCTGCGTGTCAGACAGTTGCCGTGTTCATATGTCCATGTTTTTGTTTGTTTGGGTGGTGGAGGCCTGGGAGCCACAGCACTGGTCAGTATAAGGTGCCACCTGTGACCTTGTAAAAGAGAAGTCATGAAAAATTCATGTGAGAAATTCGACCGCCTGTTTTTTTTTTTTCTTCCCCTTTTGCTATTCAGAATCGCCACAGTTCATAAATTATGTGGACTTCATATTTTGTCTTCACGCATTATCCGAGACAAAGTGGTTGTATGGAGTCCTCAGGCAGGTGCTGTGGTTGTAGTTAGGTAACCGGATGCCTCGGCCATGCTGCATTTAAACTGATTTATGTCTGTGATGTGAAATATTTCAGCCACATGCCGATCAGGTTTTACATTGAGGCTTTAAGGCAGCCAGCGAGCTCAGCACCACACCACATCAGTCATGGTTGTGCGGGGTCAGACACACACACCGAGGTGAACAAGGAGTCATGCACAACACTCTGCTCTGGTGGTAGTCACTGGTGGTAACAGGAAGTGCAGTTAAATGCCACATTTTAAAGATTTAGTCGGGCAGTACTTGGCATTTTATAATAATTCTGCAAACAATAAGCACAGTTCATGATTGGGAAAACAGCACAGCACTGTAAAACAAGTTTTGACCTCACTAAGAAGGTGCAGTAGCAGCCCGTCATCTGCAGATCTTCATTTAAAAGCTCACTGTGGTTGTTCCTCCTTGTTCCATAAAAAATATTCAACAATTGTGATTATTTCAGAATCAACAAAATGTGTCTATTGATAAATTAAATGCTCAAATTATGAAGCTGCATCAGTAGGAAATGATCATCTGCATTTGCATTAGCCTAATATATATTTTTCTATTGATGTTGTCACACATCACACAATGAGGTTTCGTAATGATGATTAAAAGAAATGTGATGATTTAATTGAAAATAGCACAAAGACAGCATATTAAATGAGACATGTCATTGTTTTTTGACAATTATATACCCATCATGAATTGAAATATAAATGCAGGGGGGTTTCATCAGGGCACCATTAGCACCTCATTATGCAATAAATAGGGACTTGATGCATATTTATTTTAATGTAAATCATCAAGAATATTTACCACAAAGATCATCCTTGGTATGTGGACAATGCACATGCCTATGAGCGCTTATCATTTGCCAATAAGAAAGTACACTGTTGACCTCTTTGTCCTCACCATGCCTCTCGAACTCACTGGATAGGCCATAAATAGCTGTGTAATGTGCAGGGCAGCTGTGATTGTGTGTGTGTATTTACAAGCCTAAACATGCAAAGACAGTGTAAGACAGGTGCTCTGAACATGCACATACATACGCAACCTCTGATATCCCACATTCCAGCACATGGCCAAGCCCGTTCCTCCTTTTCCTCACGCCCTGCATGTGAAACTCTTAAGACTCCCAAACACTTTGATTGCGAGATCCATTTACACCACCGACCCAATAGCCAAACATAAGTGGGAGGTAACTCTCTGTCATATTTATGGATTGTGCTGTACAGAGGATGAGGTCACCGAGCAAATGCATAGTTGCTCTTTCTCACTGTCACTTTCCTAATTGGAACGACAGACTGGGTCATATGTCTCCTAAGTTAAGATCTTAATCTCGTCAACAGGATTGATGCCAACAATGTTTTATACCCAGTGGACATAAATATTGACATATGCATCCAGATGTATATGGGGATGATTTGTAACATAAAGCCGTCCCTCTGTCATGGGTGGCAGGTGATCTTCTGACCTTGGTGATGACAAGTTCACACGCAGGGCGCCCGGCGAGGGATACAGCTGCATGTCAAGGGTGGGTAAGCAGGGCTGTGGATTTGGTACATTGTGTTCTACCAGAGAGTTTCAGCATCTCTACCATCTGTTGCAGCTGAGGCTCCCAACCGGTATGATGAAATCACAGCAGCTGTTGTGTGGCATGGTCACCTGGGAAGTGCCAAAATGGATGCCGACCGCACAGTTCAACCATAGTCCTCTGTTGTGCGTGGTCGGAAAAACAGAGCTATGGCATGAAGGCGAAGGCTCCATTAAGGGGCATCAAATATTCATCGGCCATACGGCAGCGAGCGCTTGGCTGTCTCCCCGCAGCATCATGGAAGAAACCACCAAGAAAACTGCTGCTGAAGACAACAACAACACAGTGACGGAGCCCACAGAGCAGCGCTCAGAGACAGCTTTAATTAGCTTTGACCTCACATCAGGCTGTACTGATTTATTTATTGAGGAATGCTGGCAAAGCTACAAGCGATACACAAATCACCTCTTTCACCAGCTATAAGCCTCATCGACTCATCGGCTGTGTAAACCAACCAGACAAAAACAAAGTTAGCTTTCACGTGGCCGGATTATGTGGCGCAAGCAAACAATGGCCACATGGTCATTTATGAGGGTAACGATGACATCACCAGACTGACCACATGGTTCAATACAGTTGAGTTAACTCCAAACTGTCAATAAAAACTCCATTAATGAACACAACAAGGTCTACCCCGACTACAATCGGGTCTTAAATGTGTTTACTGCTGCTGGTGGGGCGGTAATTGCCTTAGCAGGCTAGCAGGATGGCTGTAATGACATTAGCAACCTGTTAACAACCACAGAAGAGCTCAAGTTGGTCCTCCAAAGGCTCTGTCATCCATCAATTTATGCTCAGTTGCATTGCTGCTTATCTACTGTGTTTTTTTTTTTTTTTGTTTTTTTAAATCTGTTGTGAAAGAGTCACGTTTTTCTTTATTTATCAAATTTTGGCATTTCACATAATGTATTAAAGTTCTGAATTCGTTTATTGAG
Source organism: Dactylopterus volitans (assembly GCA_901007715.1). NCBI lineage: Eukaryota > Metazoa > Chordata > Actinopteri > Syngnathiformes > Dactylopteridae > Dactylopterus > Dactylopterus volitans. The sequence goes on from CAAKHG010037814.1 coordinate 16,162, forward strand.
ATAAGAAAAGATGAATGCAAAACTGTGCTGAATGATAGTCAAGAACCAATTGACTTTCCCGTTTTCACCAGTGAGCGGCCAAAGGACATTATTCAGAAAAATTGAAAATCATAGCCATTTCATGTTATTCATCTCTCATCTCAACATTTGGGCACATTTGGCTTTAATCTAACAAAATATATGGATCCACTACCTTGCAGCCTGTGGCAGTAATTCGTTTAGTCCATCAACATAAATATAAGCTTCTATACTGTTACACAGCATAGGGGCAATCAGCATTTGCATGCAGCATCAAGCCCACGTTTGTTGGACGGGTGGCATGACATGTGTTGATGTACCGGCTTTATTTGCAAGGTAAATCAGTCAGAGAAATTACCCGCGTCTGTTGCAGTTACACGCAAAGACTCTCAGGTGGAGGAGACGCTGGGGAGAAAGATCACGCAGAAAATCTTCTCACTCAGGTAACGGGATCAGTTTTACATTTATCTTCAGGTTCCACTCAGCTATAATTCACTGCTTGTCTTCACTCCTCAGCATAATGTTACCGCTGGGTGCAAAGTATCGCAGGATGTTTGTTGTGAGGGCGCTTTTGCTCTATGGGATGCTCCACAGAAACTACATGTTTAGCTCTGGTGAGTGACTTTGCCAAAGAGAAAAAAAGATTCGAGTCTAATGAATAATATTTTTATTCTTTCCTGACATAAATTCAGATTTCATGAAATGAACAATTCACTTTTCATTTCAAATTCTTCAAACAGAGACATGTGATGCGTGCGGACTAAAAAAAGTCCTTCTAGTCAGCGCTTCGCCTGACGTTTCATCAGATTGTCACATCAAATCAGGTAGGCTTGACAGCAATGTATAAAGTCTTTCCCTTGAAATTCACCAGAAAATGTATTCATTTCATATTGTTTTATTTCATTTGATTCAGTGACAATCCCTCACATCAACAAAGGATTTGAACTCTGTGTCACTATCAACAAAAAGAAAACAGATACAGGTACTGTGTCGCATAATTATCACTCCAATTCAAGACACTAATAAATAATATTGCAGATCAACCGTGGTACTTAAAGGATGCTGGCATTTTTAATTCCACTGACATGTGGGCTGAGAGAGAGAAATGGCAACATTACCTGTTTTTTGAAGGGGAAAGAAAACTGATTAGTTCTCAAATGTTTTAACATGAGAAGAAAAAAAACGTGCTCCTCTAACATCCTCCGTCCCTCTGGTTGACTCAATGAGCATCCGGCTGATCAGATCCACAGCAGTTGTGTGCAAAAATGAGTGTTTTCTCTTATCGTTTCCTATATCAGCTTCTTCCTTGGTCAACTTCCTCTTTTGGTCTTTTCGCCTCCGTCTTTGGCCCTTTGTGCAGCAGATGTATTATGCACTGCTCCATGCTTAGATCCATCCTGATCACCTCAAGCGACAGTGAACAGTCGTTCACGTCGTAGAGTGGGAAAGGAAGAGCCGCCATCCTCCATTTTAGTGGCCAGTGTCCAATCAAAATTATTGTGACGCTGTCATTTAAAGATAAATTAGCTGCTTATTGGGGCTGTTAAGTAACTTTCATTTATTGAAACCAAAGAAAACTTTGTATATGTTTAGGTTAAATGGATAATATTTAATGAATAGGGGGAAATATATTATTGTAAAAATAAGCACCAAGGTATTGGCTCAGGGTGTCTACACACGCCCCGAGCAATGAATTCCACAAGTGTGTGTTATAATGAACTCAGTATTTGATCACAACAAAGAAATGCTATAACCACTGGAGGTGCGGCCAATCAATAATACTTGGGTGGTCTTGTGGTTTGCTTGAGGCTGATTTCATCTCTAATATCCAATTGGACTCCCCGTATCGTCCAATAAAAAGTCATGGCCACGTTTGTTCACAACATAGTTTCACGCTGGATTAAATGCTCTGCCCTTCAGTCATCATTTAGTCTCTCCAAATTGTAGGATTTCTCTACGCTGTCACAATAGTTACATCTGCAATTTACATGAAGAAACACCTCACATAAGGCATCATTTTGAATCATGTCAAAGCTGCATCTTTCAGCATGCTCTAATCTGGACAGAATCTCTACTGTGATGTGGCAGAAGTATAGTGCAACACTATCTTAAGCCCGCTTGTATGCACGATCAAAAACACCCTAATGTCAACCTAATGTGGGGACATCTATCAGTATAACCCAGTGCAGTTCAATGGCATTGCAATTTGCAGTCCCAATAATAATCATTAAAATATGTCAACACCTCTCTCAAACAGATTAAATGAAAAAATCAACATAAAAGTTTTGGAGTTTTAATGTTATGGCTGGTCAATGTATGTAGCATTTGGGAAATACTGTCAATTATCGACTGGGCATGCACATGATTTATATGTGATCTCATGAAAATATTGAAAACCAAAACAAATTCACGTATCACATTCACTCGGACGATTGTTTTCTCCGCGTCACTAGCGGGGTCGTGTGAAGTGTGGCTTGTGTTTTCAGACTGCTGTCCAGGTTTCAGCTGCCCAGGTGAAGTCAAGGATCTTGGAGGGGGCAAATACAGCCTGTCTCTGAATAAAACCACACTGTCCAAGCAAGACATTGTCCTGATGACGTCACCGTTACAAAACTTCCTTTGTCTGCCATCTAAGCTCTATAATGCAAAAGGTACTACTGAGAAACCACTCTGCACTGCCCTGTAAACGGACGCTTCCATGTAGTTGCATGTTTAGTTGTAACTTATAGCGGTCCCCCAGTCAGTTACCTGCTTCAAGACGTCATTTCTGCAGAAGAACACAGTGAGATATTGCCCTCTATTGGTCAAATGTATATGTGCATTTTTTTTACTGAGTGCCCCTCAAGGTTCCTGAACAATGACTCTCTTAGTGTAGCTGATTAACTTACATTTCAATTCTGTTGCAGATCTTCTTTTGCAGCTCCATAACTGCTTGGATACAGGTACAATCACATATCTGCCGCAGCTCACTGGACATCTTAGGTTCTATGTGAGCATGTCTGAACATCTCCAGTATGCCTATAAACAATGCTCATGTTAAATAATGTGACGTTTTCACCTGTTTAGGAAACAAGAACATTAGACTGAGCCGGAATGGTCTTTGTGGAACAGACTCGCCGAAGGATGAAGAGGCTTGCGAAGGCATTTTCATTTAGCTATTACAGTTTGATATGTAAAGTTTGTCTTCGCGATATTTTTTTTTTGTTTTAATCAATATTTATGTGTGTGTGTGTTCTTATTTGTTTTCTTAAATCATTCATATACGTTTTTTTTTTTTTTATAGGAGGTTTAACAGGGAGTGACTACAAGCTCACAATTAGTGCAAACGGAAAGAGACGCTGTGTATGGTGTGAGGCGCCAGAAAACACATCGGACGTGTCCATTACAGTCCCCCCTTCTTGGAGCAGCAACAGCACCAGTATCAGCCCGCAACAGGCAGCGTGAGTATCCAAACTGCTAAATGTCGGCAGAGATTCCGTACATCCGAATGAGTGCTGCTAAGGCGTTGCAAGGATGGCTGTGGTTTAACCCATACGGGACGATTTGTGTTTCCATGACAGAGAGGTCATGAATAACCTTTCCTCCCTGCTGGGTCAGATGGGACAATCCAACACAGCAACCATCACAATAGGTGATATTAAAGGGGTGCTCGCTAAACTCCCCACAGAAAAAGAAAACTGCATCAGCTTTGGAATTTCAGCGGATTATGAAGTGAAAGTGCGTATCTCGCCGGGATACAGGGGTGAAGATTAAACATGGCTCTTTGTGGTTATATTCTCTAAGAGCGTTATGCATTTTCCATAGTTTTACAGGAACAGCAGCGATTTGGAGACGCGCTTCTCTCGTCTAGTGCAAATTCCCAAAGAGGCCTGTGACATGGCAGTGACAAGAAACGGCTCATTCCTGGGAATGTTGCTATTTCCAAGAATGTATCAGGTAAAACTGGTAAAAAAAAAAAAAAAAAGAAAAAAGAAAAAGAAAACGCTAACTTGAATATAAATATGATGATTATGGAATTGCAGCCACACTGTAAACGGATCTCCCTCTGTCTTTTATTCTCAACAGGACGACCCGGACAACTTTTACGCCAACAATGAATCACTGGCAGTTGAAATGGGGGCAAATATATCCAACCTCTCGCACACCATAGATATTCACTACAGACACATGGACACGGTCAGAGCAGGCTGAATTAGTAGGTTGTTTTTATGAAAAGACGGAGTGTAGATATCGATTTTTCTTTGACTTTTTTCCACTGCAGAATGGACGCGTTGCCTCTTGCAGGTCGTGGGACGGCAAAGGTGAGCTGCATTTTGCGACTCGCTCCACAGACTTCAACCAGCCCACACTCCCTTCCCTTTTTTTACCTCCACAGCACAGAAACAAACTGTCAACATGCAAAGTGGATTATGCCAGCGAGATAATGATTCTGTGCACTGTCCATATTTATAAAGCTCAGGACGCAGCAGGCTGTGACAGGTTTTTTTCCCCCCCATGTTCCAAAAAGATTCTTCAGGATTATTTAGATGCCTCACATTTTACTCCAAAGATGGACGGCAAAGGCAGCGTCAAAAAGAAATGTTTCCTGTGCTGAGATATTCTTTTGACACTTTAAAGGGACAATGTGTGATCACCGAAACAAGCGAATGCAGGCCCATCTTATCCTATAATACCACTTTCTTCCTCAAGAGGCAATAGTCAGTTACGGAACGGTGGTCCCTTAATTCCCCCATCACCCCAAACTAATTTGACCATCGTTTACACGCAATCTCATTCTTTCAGCACCCGAAAGTCATGAGTCATTTTAGTATTTCACTGCAACTTTCTGGTAACATGTTGCCCCCCTGCTGGTTTGGAGCCGCTCTATCCGCCGCCATTAATGTGGAACAAGACGATTCATCATCTAAAAGCATCTCCTGCTTTTGTAGGGAAGGAGGCGACCTGGATTACAGATGGCTGTCAGACAAAGGAGAACAATGGCAGCATCACATGCCAGTGCACTCACTTAACATTTTTTGCAGTTGTATTGGTAAGATCGTTTTGCCGGACTCATTGCAACAATCCCAATATTTCACCGCGACACTGAGCCCGTCTTTTGCCCCCTCACAGTCACCTCCGCCTGCAAACCTGAGCTCTTCGGACTTTGTGAATCTGACCTACATCACATCGGTCGGCTGCGGCTTGTCGCTGACTTTCTTGGCCGTGGCTTTCGTCATGCATTGTTTCAACAGGTGAGAAAGAATAATCATAATATTCCTGTATCGAAGGCTTTCTGCTGACTCTGAACTCACTCGATAGACGCGGCAAGGCAAGCAACGCAACCAAGATCCTGATCAACCTTTTCGGCGCCATGTTCACCCTGAACGTGTCCTTCCTGGTAAATGAGAGCGTGGCCAGCCTGGGGAACCTCGGCGTTTGCGTGGCGATGGCGGCAATCACACACTACTCCCTGTTGGCCACTTGTAGCTGGTTCTTCATCGAGGCGCTGCACTTGCACTTATATGCTTGGATGCTCCCCAATGAAATCAGGCACTACATGTTGAAAATTTGCATCACAGGATGGGGTGAGACACAAGGACGAAGAAAGTGTTGTTTTGATACCCATCGCAGAATTCATGTGCTTAAAGTTGTCTTTTTGCTCAGTCATACCAGCCGTGGTCGTAATTGTTCTTCTTGCCTGGAGAAAATATGGCTACCTGGTCATTCATACTGATGATGGAAATTCAACAAAAATGTAAGCAGCTTTTTGAAAACAACTAATTTCGTAGTTCCACCAAAAGACATTCATGTTGGACATGATTGTTAATCTCATTTATGATTGCAGGTGCTGGATTTACAATGCAGTGGTCCATCAGGTGGTGAATTTGGGTTACTACGCTATTACTTTCATCCTCACCTTCACCACGTTCATCATAACTGTGTGGCAGGTTTTTCTGTTCAGGCCAACCGAAAAAAAATATGCTCAGAACAACATGAAGACCAAGTTTTTATCCATTCTGACCTTGTTGATGCTGCTGGGCATCACCTGGGCCTTTGCCTTCTTCAGCTTTGGAGAATTGCGCATCTCTTCCTACTACATATTTACAATCCTCAATTCCTTTCATGGTAAAATGAGACACAGCAGTTTAGCACCTTCATTAAATCTTCAAGGTTCTTCAAGGTGAATAATGAGGTGATTTTTATTTTTCATTTTTGCAGGTTTCTTCCTGTTCATCTACTACTATAACACCAGCAAGATTGGTGGAGAGAACCAAAGCTCCACAGCAACATCTGACACAATCATCACGTCTCCGTATCAGTGACGCGCGCGTGTGCTTACACAATGAGACGCTGGCTGAGCTCATTTTAACACAAGAGGGCAGCATTTTATTTCATATGGTCAAGTGGGTGCGCTGCAGGATGAGGTGTCGATTACCTAAATTCCTCACTTTCATGATTCATTTCTCCATCTAACGTCATTTGTTCTTCGCTGAGGAAAAAGCCATTCATGCGGACGACTGGCTCAGCTGAAGCCTCGTCTTACTCACCGCGACACTTGCAAAATCACCGTGTGATTCACTCGGATTATAGCTCCGCTTTCCTCAATTAAAGCTGCAGGAATGCGGCGTGTAAACGCGTAGGGAGAAAAATATTGCTCTTTTGTGACTGATGTGCTTGTCATATGGAATGGAGATGGCGTAACGCAAAAAAAAAAGTGGGGGCGGGAGTCTTGACCCTCGCGTTGTGTATGGTGTGGTGTTGGGGAACGGTGGTGGGGGCGGTGTGGGTGGTGGTGGGAGACTGGGGGGGGGGTTTAGCCAGCTAGCGCTGTGCGTGCCTGCAGATCATTAAGCATGTGCCTTCAGAGAATAGCATCCACTGGGCAGGCAGGCTTAACTGGCTGACAAGAAATGAGCTCATGGCTACCTATAGTGATAAGAGGCATGAGCAATTGCTCCTCAGAATAGGACTGCATTTAACGGGCATTTAAGTGATTAAGTCTATCTTTTTTTGTGTGTGTGTGTGAAGTGTTTAACACTGAAGGTAATGAGTCACTATTGAGACTTTCTCTGGCATTTCCTGTATTTGCTGTGTTGTTGTAATTTGCAGTTGTTTGTTCATGCTTGATAAGGTCAAGACCTCAGATATGTTCAATACCTGTATTTAAAGTAAAAATAAAATAATAGAGGACGCAACGCAACATTTCTATACAGTATGGACTGTGTGTATATGTAGTATAGTTGAATATCTGCCGTCATTGCTATTTAAAAAAAAATGAAGAAAAAAATCTTAAAAGAGCTTCCATTTGCTTCACTTATCCGAGCATAACATTAACAATAGTGCTGCCTCAGGTCTCAGTAAGACATGAAAGTGACGTAGACGTAGTCTATATTTCTACTGGGGGAAAAAATGGCTCATTATTTTCAATCTTCCTGACTCTTTTTTGATTTGAGTGAGTGAAGTGAGTTTTGCAATAAAGATGTAAGTCATGATATGCTGCATCCTTCCTTTTGCAGGACTGCGGGACTGCTGTGATGGAGTGTGACATCCTGAGAGCCAAGCCTGTTTATTTATCTATGACTGATTAATCTTTTAAATGACCACAGCGTGCCAGCCAGAAACCCGGGTAATTACTGCCATACACATCTGATTTGTGTTTGAAGCAAAAAGGCCTTGTATGTCGAGCACAGCAGGCCTCTATGGTGTACCTGTGTGTGTGTGTGTGTGTGTGTGTGTGTGTGTGTGTGTGTGTGTGTGTGTGTGTGTGTGTGTGTGTTTGTGTGTGTGGCTGAGGACTCACTAGTGGCCTCAGAACCTTCATCTGTAAAATAACTATGCAAACTGCAATTTCAGAACACCACATGTATTAGCGTGAGCTACAGGCAGAATTTGGATTTGAGCAAAAAAGCAGTGACAAAGATTATTTTTTTTATTTTTTTCATGAATTGATGTAAGAATGTATTTTGGGAACTGAAAATCAGCCTCTCACACAGAAATTTTCATTCAAAGTGTAGCGCTGCTGCTTTTCCGAAAAAAAAAGAAAAAAAACCCCATCGATTTCGCCATTTTCTGAGAAATGTATAAAATGACGCCTCCGCGCTGAGGCCTCGGGGAACATTTTAATAAGTACTTCTGTCAAACTGGATTATTTTGAAACTAGAAGGGCGCACAATTTTCAAATTTCATGCCCTCCCGTCAAAATATCCATTACCAGACGGAAACTGTTGCCTCCAGAATGTGTTGACATGTTTCCCTCTAGCCGAGAGAGACCGAGACGACACTTTTAATTGCTCTCAGCCTGATACTGTGTGCACAGTAGTGGCTTGGATGTGCACTTACACACTGGCATGCAGCCCCTGATGTTGTGAAAGGGACACAAAAGCCTGTCATGCGCTGTGACGCTGAGACATCATTGCGCGCGCATGATCCGCTCAAGTTGGATGAATCAGTCCCTCAGAAATAAAGAATCTGCTCCGATGTCGTGCCTCTGCTTTCTAGAAGAGGAATAACATTTTCCAAATTGTGGTCAGGAGCCTCTGGTTTCGTAAGTGGTGTATCTCAGGTGCAGGAAAAGAGGTATTGCCCTTAAATGTATTTTTATTAAATGGAGTCTGGACTGAATTCTGCACTTTAAAGGCCAAATGGCTGATCTCAAATGACCTATGAAGCCTGAGGTCTCGTTCCTGGAGCCTCGCGTGTCTGCAGCAAATATGATTAATTGAATGAAACTACCCATGCACCTAGTTTGAAAATAATAATAATATCCACCTATCTGCCCGTGTAGCTGGCTTTGATCAGCTTAGCACGGAAATCAAAATTTGGCCTTTCTCGATGATGAAATGAGAGCGCAAAAAGGGCTGCGACTGGATTTTATTTCATGTAGCAGTGTTTGCGTGGAGGCAACACACACACACACGCACGCACACACTCCAGCCACCCCCCTTCTCCCTTCTCCCTTTTCATAAATCCTCAAAATGATTTATTTCCTTGTGACTCTGCTCGTGAAACTGATGTGGAGCGGGGCCTTTGCAGCGTCTGGTTTCCCCCGCTGGCTGCAGTAAAATCGGGCTGAGGTCCAGGCGCGGGGCAGCGGTTGCGTGACAGCAGAGTGGGGGAGCGGCGGTTATAAGTCTCGGCGTCGGGGCACCTGTGAATGACCCCGCATCCTTGCGTGTCACGACGCGGCCCCAGACTCGAAGCGCCTGGGCTGATAGACTTGAAGGCCTGTAGTTAAGTGCGCAGATTTATGATAGGCAGTTGCAGCGTGTCAGAGAAACGGTGTTACTTTTGCAGGAGCACGACAGGAGGCCTCTTCCTGCAGGAAAACGGGGAGAGAGGAGGGAGGGTGGGGGGGATAAAAAATCTGAGGGTATTTCCAGGTTACTGGCGGCAACTCGGGAAGCCTTCCATACACAACACCACGGCTTGTTGCAGTTTAAGTGGTCCAACGGCTGCGGACGCGCGCAGTTTTTGTGGGGTTTTTTCCGACGTGAAATTAGTTCACGCTCTGTCTTTGCTGCTCATCAGCGTCTTTCATCGGGTGGGGAGATGATGCAAACGGGTGAGGGAGGGGTCCTGAAAGCCAAGAAGCTGGAGGAAAGGGGAGGGGAGTGGCGGGCGGCTGTGGGTGCGACCTGTTGAAACATTCAGACTAAAATGTGACCTCTGGATTTCAAGGTTCTCCTCCCTGCAGTCGCCTGTATACGCTTCTCACGTCATGTGCAACAGCAGGAAGGACCCCCCCCCCCCCCCCCCCCCCCCCGGGAAAAAGGGAAAAAAAAAGGGGGGCC
>CAAKHG010037822.1:0-17003 GCA_901007715.1 Dactylopterus volitans
TTGATCCAGTATCAAACACACACACACACACACACACACACGCATGCACGCACACGCATGCACACACACACACACACAGATATCCTAACTCCTATCCTAATTACGGATGTTCAAGGGTTTTTTTCTTTGGTCCCTATCGGGGCGATGCGTCCTCACAATGTCAGTGCATAACGAGATGATCTTCCTCCTGTTATTTTCAGCATTTCACCTTGATTCTGATAAGGTTTTTAAAATATATATATATATATATATATATATATATATATATATATATATATATATATATATATATATATATATATATATATATATATATATATATATATATATATATATATATATACACATGTTAGTCATGTGAAAATAATTTTGGTTGGACAGAAAATCAATGCTTAATAATTCGGACTTCAGCAAAATTAAATTCCTGTTTGAACAGTACAAAATTAGGTACAATAGAAAAAAAGTAATTTTTTAGAATAGTGATGAAACTGTTGAGGATGGAGAAAATAGAAATATGGAAATAGTCTCTGTTTAAACAAAATATCTACTTCCTGAATATTCGAGGTGCACCTTATTTTCCACATGCCAACGCAAGTGGATTGTGAATGCAGGAACTCTCTACTTTATGTCAAAGCGCCCCTGCCAACACATCCGTGTTTCCCCTCGCACCATCTGCCCTGAAAAAGGGCACATGAGAATAACCCTCCACCCCCTCTCCAACCCCCAAACTCCAGATGCTGAAGGATGGTTGTGCAGAGGAACACGCAACACCTCGTGTTGAGCTGAACAAATCATCTGCACCAGTGACCTTTGCCCCCCTTCCTCCACTCACACTTGCATCCTGGGCGTCTACAGGATTTGAGCTCCTGACTTGACTCCGCAAAAATATTGTGCATTGCGACAGAGCAGCCCAGTTGCTTCCCACTATTTGTTCCAAATGTGTGGAGCCATCTGTCAGTAAAACAGGAAGGCCTAGGTTCCCCTTCTCCCTTGGGCTCGTTTCGCTATTTTCAGGAGCTTCACTTCTCCCTGTGTGGCTGCTTGGACTGGGCAGCGGCCCCACCAAGGGCTTCTTGAAGTGGCGGTGCCGAGGCTGAGGCTGTCGGGCCCATCTGCTGCAGGCTTGAGGACCATTCATTATTAATGGGGCCATGAGCACTGGTGACTCTTCAGCTATTCAGCCCTGGCCGGAGGATCACTTCTGGACTCATCTGCCTCTTCTCGCTAAAAACAAAAAGAGAACTTCTCTATCCTTCGTCCTGCTTTTCTGTCTCTTCTTTTCTTAGTGTCTTTTCTCTTCACCTTCCTGTTGCATTTGCTCTTCTGGCTTCTTGCCCTCCATTGCAGTCTAATTCTCCACCTCTGTGTCTATCACTGTCTTGGTGGCCCACTCTTTCTTCTTCTCTTTCTCCCTCTCTTTCCTCCCCTCTCTTTGTTTCTGATTGTGCCTTGCTCAGGCCACGGGCTCAGCGATGCATGCTCACTAAATTAGAGAGAACACGAGCACCGATCAGCTGGGCGCGGTGAACACCCGCATCCTCAGTGACCTGGGGCCAGTTAATTTTCTGCTTAATTTTGCGGCAGTCAGTTTGCATTTTTGGATGATTATGTGGCAGGAAATTAACAATAAATAACAAATGTGGTCTGAAAGCCCATTCCCAGCGACCCTGTGCAACCGGCAAGCCCATCAGCCGGAGCCAAACCACTCTCCAAGCTCAGTCTCTCTGTCAGACTTGTAATGAAAATGTCTGTAATTCTTTGTAATGTAATGTGGGGGACACTGGTGTTTCTGTGACAGTGACAAGAGTGATCTCACTGAGGTGACAGAGTCACACAGTGAGAGTTCACCCTTTACTCCACACTAGCTTTTTATAATGTTGTTTCCCCAGCCTGCTCTTGATTAAACTTACATACTTCTACATCTCCATCTCTCTCCCATTAGAGTACCTACACCGCATGGAGACAGAGGAGGCCCAGGAAATGGCCCAGATGCCAGGTAAAAGCCTACCTACTGCATGACTGAACCGTAGAGTGCAAAAAGTAGATACAATAGCCACAAACAGCTCTTACACCAGCTCAAGGTAATTCTGTTTCACTGGAAATGAGACACGTCAGAGGGTTGCATAGCAAGTGATGAGTGCTTGGTGGTGTGTGTGTCCCCAGGCAGGGACAGCCCCCCTGCCAATGAAGCATCTGAGGACATGGAAGAGCCCATGGCGGTCCCAGAGGACCTGTCAGCCAGCTCAGCCCACCAGCAGAACAACAGAGGGGACAAAGGTACGAGACAACATCTCTCTGAATGCACCCACAGCCAGTCAAAACATCACTGATGCTTGTGAACATCAAAGTGTGTGATTGCTGCATTAAGTAGAGTGTATCTCATGAAGCAGCAATGACAGGAGATTAATGCACTACAGCCAGTAATGTATTCATTCCAAAAGTGACCAAATCGGTGTAAATAGGGTAAATCAAAGTAATGTCAGTGTCAAAAGCATAACATCTGTATAAAATGCTATGTTTTTATGACTTAATCCCTTGCACATCCACTGGGAAATATTTGCCAATTCCAAATCCCTTAGAAAAATTAATTTAGAGCTGCAAAAGGACACATTTAGGTCATTGGCAGAAAAGGTAAAAAAAAAAAAAAATCCCTTTGATCCATGGCATGTTATTAATAAGCTGAATCTTAAGGAATAGCTAATGTGGCCTTGATTTGAGAGTGTGAACATCAGGCCAGGGAATATCTTGGTGAAAATAAGGATGAAGCATGCGAGGCAGAGTGTGTGTTTTTCCTCAAGTCTCTCAATATGGGTGGTGACAGGAAGTGTTCAGACGATTATTCTGCTTATTATCACGTTTTAACAATATACGGAAGGTACAAAATGTTAGAGACCATTGAAATTTTTTATCAATCAATTGATGGGGTGAATCTCCATTTTTGCCATTTATTCAATTCATTTATAAAATCGGAGAGAAACTTGTAATGAATCAAACATGTGAGAAAATGTTTTTAACAACACAATATGTGCAAAAAGAGATGCAAGCTATGATCAGGAAGATGCTGCTTTGTTGTTGGCATCATGACTGGCAAAAAAAAGAAAGAGAGGAAGAAAGAAAGGAAAAAGTACACTTTATTGCTTGAATTCGAATATCTTATCTGTATCTTTCCACTGATCCAGATAACAGCAAAGATTAGCTGTGCAAAGTCAAATATAATGCGAGAGGAAACTGAAATAGGATGTGTAAGAGTTTCCTAAGAAGAACTTGCCTTCATGCAGTTTCAACACTCATGGAGATAAAGACTTCAGGAACAGGGCCAAGCTGAAGAGATTAACACATCACTATCACACCTGCACACACACACACACACACACACGCACGCACGCATGCACGCACGCACGCACGCACGCACGCACACACACACACACACACACACACACGCTCATAAATACGTTCTCTTTGACTTTACACCTGTTGTGCTTTAATGTTATGGATCTCTGAATGCTTAGTGTGCATGCATCAACTTGCTGTACATCTCGTTTTTGTGGACTGATGATTGAAAGTGTTAAAATTTTTTACACTTAAAAAAAAGAGTTGATACATCTTACTGGACTATATGAGAGTGTCTGTTCATTCCCTGTACAATATGATAACTTTGCATGCGCACGTGTGTGTGTGTCTCTGAAAGGACAGAAAGACGAAGGGAAGGGGAAGTGCAAGTATGTAGTACATCTATGCATCGCTGCCCCTGGGATAAAAGCATGTATTAGCTATAATTACCACTTAGGATCATGTGCTGCTCAGTTCTCTATCGTAAAAAAGGCTAAAAGCAGGAGGACTATATGTGGGACATGGGACCTCAAAGTATCGAAAGCTCAAAACCTCAAAACCAGGTTGTTTCCTGTTACGAATAAGTCTTCACAGCCAAAGCTTGTCAGTGCTGCTTAGTCTTCGCAGTGTAGCAATCTCCATACAAAGAGGGATAAATGTCAAAGTGAATGGGAATTTTTGTTGTAAAAATTTCAGTGTCCAGAAAAGCAAAGAAAAAAAATGTATTGTCTTGTGTGGCCCCAGCGGCAATTAGTCTAAAGACGTGGGTGTATTTGTTTCACTCACAAGGTGGTAGGATGACATTCACAGCATCCCAGTGAAAATATTTCTCTTTCACTTTCGGGTGAATCAGACTGAGCCATGAGACCGAGAGAGACGCTTAGCTGTCTAGTTCCCGAAATCATGGAGGCGAGTTTTGTTAAATACAAGATGTGTGTGTGTGTGTGTGTGTGTGTGTGTGTGTGTGTGTGTGTGTGTGTGTGTGTGTGTGTGTGTGCTTTTACTGTTCCTGAAAGAGTGTTGCTGGCGTAGTTTAACAAATGTGGTTCCACAACCGTGCACCCAGGGTTATTTTCACGCACTGAGAGCAGTACGGCCCAGTAACAGGAACTTCCAGCAGGCTTTCCATATTGTAGACGAGGACTAACACGCTTGCTAACTTGCTTCCTATATCTGCTATGATGATACAGAAAAAACATTAATGAAACTTAATGTTTTATATTCACCTCTCTCATTGTTCTTGCCACAGGATGTGCTACTCCTTTATTTGCAACCCAACGACATTTGGGTTGCACATCAGGCTGCAATCATTTTATTGTTTGTTTGTCCGCTCTCTAATCTGACACTTGCTTCCCAAAATGAGCAAAGCAGGATATGTGACAGTGACAAACATGATATAAAGTGAAGAAACTTCTTCCTATTCCCAATTCAATCACAACTTCCCCATATCCATGAGAAGTATGTGGCAGCCCAGCACTCATGGTTCCCTTCTGTCTGCTTCAGCTACTATAGCCAGCTGATAACCAGAGAAACTCCCTGTGGTGAAAATACAGGTCTCGATTGAGAAACTGACAATCATGGCACAAACAAATGAACAAAGGCTTTTATTGTTTCTTTGGCCAATATTAAGCTCGGAAATGATCAAAATATGGCCCCAGATTATTATTTTTTTTTTTTTAGATACTTACATCACCATTGATTGGGTGCATCTGTGGAAAACACCTCCATGTAAAAAAATCATCTACATGTTTTATTGTAAACATTAAGTCTAAAAAAATGATGAATAGCAGTGCTTTAAGGTTTTTTTTATATATATATATGTTTGAAAACACAGTGAGTTGCACATGTGCAGAACTTGACTGCACTTCACAAACAGTCTCAGAGGCTGGAGACTCTCAAATATGAAATGTGTAACTTTCAACTTCTGAAATATGCTTGTTGGGAGCTAGAGAATTTGGGATGTAAAGAGCTAGTGCAAAGGACTAATATTTAACTAAACCAAAATCAATTAATTAATTGTTGGACTAATTGATTAGAAGTAGGCTAATATACAAATTGTTAAAATTATAGACATGAGTAAAACTAATGGGTAAACAATTGAAAGAGATAGATAGATAGATAGATAGATAGATAGATAGATAGATAGATAGATAGATAGATAGATAGATAGATAGATAGATAGATAGATAGATAGATAGATTCAAATGCTAAAATTATTAACATCAAGAGGTTAGCTTAAAGTGAAATGGTTGAAATATCATCTAAGAGTAATAAACAACTTCTTACAATTAACAGCTAAAAGTAAGTTGGAATTAGCTAGTATTTAAAAAATGGGTTAAATAGACAACTGAGAAATAGATCAATAGGTGAAAGTACATGTCTAAAACCACAACCGACTGAAATTATAATTCATGTCATAACCCAGATACATTGAAAATGAAATTATATAAATATAATCAGTGGTTAGTATTTAGCTGGAGCTCCTCTTGAATGTACTTACATTGCCCCCATTGCACTATAGTTGGACCTCCTTTTTCTGATGCGTGTCATGTGTTCGGTGACTACGCACAGTCTGCCATACTTCGCCATCAGCTATTGCACTTACACAGAGCTTCAGCATCATTTTATTTTCATACACAGTGAAACTTTCCTTTCCTTTGCATGCATTGCTGCTGTTTGTCCTATCTCATCTGTTCCACAAAGAGCTGAAAGTATGTAAGCATAAACATTTATGATCATATTTGCTCTTTCTCTCTATATGAAACATTTTGTTCATTAGGAGAATGTGAATGTTAGTCCACTAGAAAAAGGAAAGAAAAAGAGACAACAAGAACAACAACAAAAAAAAAAACCCTGTTTCAGTTAGAGGCTGTTTTATAATTCCTTTCCAGTGCTTCCCTTTCTGTCACTTCTCCATAATTCTTGGTATTTCAGTTAGACAGGCCCTCTTTCTCAGGCTTCCCCTTTTCCATAGATTCCTATATTTCATGATTTCCACTTCTTCCTCTTCAGTTGAACAAACAGAGGTAGCATGTGGGGAAATCAGGCTGCCAGCATGACATGACAAACCACAGGCTGGTAGCCATTGGGACTTGCAAGATCTCCCTTTTCTCTTAAATATTACTCAAGTTCACAGTTGGGAAAAGAAGGAGACACTAGTTCAAACACACTTCTCTATTCTGGTAACTAACCCTCTGTATTTATACTGTTTACTCTGAATAGTTGGAAATATCAGAATTAGATCACACAGATTAAGATAATGATGGTAATGCCAGAAACAAGTGTGTGTGTGTGTGTGTGTGTGTGTGTGTGTTCATCATACTGCGTTGCTCTTAGTTTCACACTGCTTCCTGTGTCTCTACTTCCTGTTTATCTTGCTGTCATTTGTTTCACCAAAGTGTGATGGTGTGATCTTGTCGCTGACAGCCTCAAGCAGCAGACATGATCCACCTATATATCCTGAAGAAATGCACTGCGCTGCATTTTAAATAAAGTAGACTGATAAATCAACCTTTTGAATGGACGTTTGAAATGTGAATGCAGTGGGATGCTGCTGAAAAGGCATGCAATGTGAAGGGAAGTTTTGAGGCAGCTTGAAAATATCTTATTGCACACAAAAGGAAGTTTCTCATTGCAAAGCAGCTCTAATCATATTATGTTGCAGTTGCATGAACCGACACAGGCGAGAGGGAATGAACAGAACAACATTCACTTAAAATAAACCCAGGCAATGTGTGATCATAAAAAGATTTAAAGTTTAGTCTTGTGTCTTTGAATTGTAGTCTGAGTTCAGGTTGATCATGGTCTTCAGCAACAAGCATGTAATGTAAGTGTGTAATGCAAGACATGACATGTCTCATTCAGAATCAAAAACCTTTGAAGGCTTCTTACTGAGAAAAATGTCGAAATGTTAAAAGACCAACTAAAATTGATTCAAGAATACAGGGAACAAGAATGCAGATAATTAATACCAAAAACATTTTAAATGAGAGCACTTAATACAAGAAAAACAGGAGTAATAATGAATAGCAACAGTAACAGACAGATAATGTGAAAAAATGTTTTTAGTTAGAATGGAGAAAAGTAACTAAACAATATGTAAGTCAGTTGTTTATTTGGAAACAAATTAATTCACTGAAGACGTCCGAAAACATTCAGAAAATTGTCATATTACAAAGCCTTTAGACCAGGTAAAGGCAGCTCCACTTCACAATGTTACAAGCAGCAGCTCCATCTATTCTCCTGTCACAGCATCAATATCACACAATATCATCTCTAGTATATAACATCATGAAAGAATCATGCCCGTATTCTAAACCGTGGCCCCCACCCACCCCCACCCCACCCTGCCCTCTTTTCCAGCCTGTAACATTAAAGTTGAGGCTCGCAGTGATGAGGAGAATGGGCTGGCCTGTGACATGAATGGCGTGGAGGAGGAGGAGTGCGCGGAAGACTTGCGCGTGATCGATGCCTCGGCAGTGAAGGTGAACGGCTCACAGCCGAGCCCCGAAGCCAAGGCCTTCTCCACGGCCAACGGTATCCGGCTGCCCAACGGGAAGCTCAAGTGCGATATCTGTGGGATAGTTTGCATTGGCCCCAATGTGTTGATGGTGCACAAGCGAAGCCACACTGGTAAGCCAACTGCAATATTCTTGCCCTTCCTTTGCACCCATGTTCACTGACAGTATGAAAGCTTGGATGAGGGGTAGCGAAGTCTCTACTGTGGCTCTGTCTCATGTTTACAGTCGTTTCCTCAGACTGAGCGTCAAACGTGTCAGGGTAGTTGTCCTCAAGGGTCACAGCGGGTCTAACTGTAGCTTTGCGTACAAACAAACAACGGTGTTAGACTCTCCGTCACCGATAAACTTCTGTCCTTGGTGATGCCAACCTTGCGTTTGACTGTAGGCATGCAGGACTTTCTATCGTGTGTGGCATACACTTTGAGCAAACCATTCATTTTTGTTCATGTGAAATGACTCTGAATTGCCACTTGACAAGCAACAGTAGTTGCTTGTCAAGTAACTGATCATATTGTGTGATAAATCAGTGGAGAGGAACTTGGTCTGAAAAAAAACATACCTTCATTGAGAGAAACAGGATATTGGCAGCAATTAAATGGAATCTCCATGAAATTGCAATTATCTGGCTATTAAAAGTTTTTCAAATTTCAAAATTGATATTCTATTGTAATGAACCCAAACCAGTGGTGGGGAACATTTTTGAAGAAGGCACTTAACAGTCAAGCTTTAGAAACTAATGAAAACGGAAGAAATGAACACTAGACTAATGTAAATGCAAAAGAAAGTACAATAAAAGATATAATGAAGTGTCTCCTATTTAAATAGGAAACATTCTGTGCTGAGTCTTTGCTCCTGAAATGCATTTTTAATGAATTTCCCTCTTTATATATTTTTGCTGCTTCACTGGTGACTCTTATTTTATGGGGGGGCTTTTAAAAAAGCCATATTAAAACGTTCTCACAGAATGCCACAACACTCAGAGAGGCTGGATATTGGTTTATTCCAGAAGCGCTGATCAGGAAGACTGGCTCTCAACACAAAGTGTTTCCTTCGCTTTATTCAAATGAGGCTGAATTTGCATTGTGATGTGCCGCTCGCATTTTAGAGACGAAGAAGAGGAAAAAATGAGATTTTCAGATCAAATTGACCTAAGCAATGGTGCATTACGGAACTGGCAGGCTGAGTCTGAAAGGCTCTTGTTCGATCAGAGTGCCAGAAGTCGGTGGGGCAGGGGGAGCACGGAGAGATGGAGTGTCACTCTGCAGTGAAAAACCCTCCCATAGGCTGCTGGATCGTTCTTTGGTGCTCCATCATAAGGCTTGTTCTGGCGCTCAGGATGCTTGTAGTGCAGTGACCCCACATTCTCACAGCAGTGGCCTGCTTTGCCATCCACATAGCAAAGACTTTGTGATTTTATGGTTGTCAGTGAATGAAGAAATCAAGAACCATCTGAAACATTTGATGCATTAGGAGCAAAATGGAATAGTGTTGTGCTTACTGTTGTTTTTCAGTTTCATCTTTACAGTAAAGTGTGTATATCGTGTGCTTGTCCTCAGGAGAACGTCCCTTCCAGTGCAATCAGTGTGGAGCCTCTTTTACCCAGAAGGGCAACCTGCTGCGTCACATCAAGCTTCATTCTGGGGAGAAACCCTTCAAGTGTCACCTGTGCAGCTACGCCTGCCGCAGGAGGGACGCTCTCACTGGCCATTTACGCACCCATTCTGGTAGGTGTGCATCGTGACACCACACTGAAAGCTTTTGTGCTAATTCTAGGAAAGCTGGGTGGAAAGGCATGACATGTGCTGCAGTGAGAGCTTGTACAAGGGGAAGTTGACTGGGTGTAATGATGGTGTCACTTTTTTTTTTTGCAAAAGCTTTGCAGAAGTATGTGTTAATGTCATTTTGGGGTTTAAACAGTACACTTGCACAGTGTGCTCTGAAAAGTGTTCACTGAGCATAAAGAATGATGATTACACCAATGTGCATATTTAACTATTGAGATAATCATGCATCAACACTTCAAGTCTGAAAAGGTTAGTTTTCATGACACGGTGATGTGAAATTTTGACGGCTGCATAGAAAATACAAAAACCTGCCTGTGTTAATATCATAGGCTCATCAATTGGTTTTAAGCTATTTAGAAAATAGGACGCAGTTTGTGCAGATAACTAATGGAAAATCTGAATCGCATTATATTCAGTGTGGAGTACCTCAGGGGTCGGCCTTTGGGCCAAACTGTTTATTTTGTATATTATTGATTTTGTTTATGGATCCAAACTGCTCAAATGTATTCTGTTCAAGGACGATGCTACTTTATTTTATTGTGGGGAAGATATAACTGAGGTGCTGAATGTGGTTAAACAAGAATTTAAAAGAATAAAAACATGGTTTGATGTAAATAAATTATCGTTGAATCTTGAAAAAAACAAACTTAATGATATTCAGTATCAGAGGGAAAGACACTGGTGTTTCATTTAATATTGATGGTATTGAAATGAATAGAGTAAGGGCATAGAGTAAGGGTACAAAACATTGTACATTTTATACAACACCATGATTGTTTCATGTCTGACCTACTGCATTAAAGTATGGGGAAATACCTGTAAAACATATATTCGGTCAATTTGCATTTTGCAAAAAAGAGCCTTAAGAATGATCAGTAGAAAATAGAGATCCAACAAATTCAATATTCCTTTTGTTAAAATTGTTGACATTTCATGAATTAGTAGATTGTAATATTCTGCAAATTATGTTTAAAGCTCGTAAAAAAATCTTTACCAATCAACATTCAGAAAAGATTTGAAAAAAGAGAAAGGAACAGAGATCTTTAATAAGCCAAGATTCAGGACTAAATTGATGTAACATTGTTTTTCTGTAAAACTAATTCTTTTATAGAACAATCTGAACACAGAAATCAAAGAATCCAAATCGAACATTTGGAAAGAGAAATTAAAGCAAGTATGTCAAGGAAATATAATTAAATATGCTAGTTATCTTTGATTTTCATACCCATTGTCATGAAAGGTATAAATATTTTTTGTTGTTGTTCGAATGCTGTTAACTGAATTGTAACTTGGGAACTAAAAAGGAGGGACCGTCTGTGTTGGCTAGCATCCCATTTCTTGGGATAAATGGGGAAGATTAAATAAGATTATTCTTCTCTCTTCTCCATTTCATTCTAGATCGGAAAACGGTTTTACTAATTTGTTCTTTTTCTTTTATAAATGAATAAAATAAAGAATAAATGAAATGAAATTCTTAAAATACTATGAAACTGAACCTTCACTCAAACAGGAGTCAGGTATCCAGGACTATTAAGCAGATCAACACATTTGTTGCATAAGTGAGTCCAAGTAAGGAATACTGCCCCTGTTCATTATACCGAAAGTCAAAATGCTATGGTGCAGCGGAATAAAATATAATATTGTCCCTGCAATGCTTCAGAGTCTCAAGTATTCTGACCAAATATCTTACTTTCTTTCTCAATATATGATTGCTTGGGTCTTCATGTTTGAATTATTCAACTGCTCACTTATATTTTTACAATTTTCGTGTCCAGAAAGAAAAGTTGTTTTTCTACTTTAATTATGTATTTTTAGGGTACAAATTCAAATTTAAATGAATGATATAAAAACCCAGAATTTCCTTTTTTTTTATTGAGAAATTTGTACAGGATGTTTCTGTTGATATAATTTTCACAGGAAGCACCAAAGAGGGCATTTAGAGCAGCAGATTAATTCACCCATAGGTTGGATTGTTTTTGTGTGATATAAATTCTATGAAGAAAAAAAAGCAACATTTTTTTTTAATTTAAAAATTCCGTGGCTCATCACATCAGTGTCAATCATTTCATACATTATTCTGCTGTGTTCACCAGTGTATTGTTGTTGTTTTTTTTATTTTCAGTTGGAAAACCCCATAAGTGTGCTTACTGTGGGCGGAGTTACAAGCAACGTAGCTCTCTGGAGGAGCACAAGGAGCGATGTCACAACTACCTCCAGTGCATGGGGCTGCAGAACAGCATCTACACAGGTTGGCACCTCATAGGACACTCACCATCACATTCACACTAAGCGCAAGATTCGCCATGCACGACAATGTTGCGATTAGTAAATGCTCCAGCAGGTCAAGTCGAATTCACATCATTAATATATGAATGGACACTGGCAATGCGTATTTGTCCCTGCTGTATGATAATTGAATTATCAACCCCCGACACACACATCTACACTTCATCTGTGCGCATGAACAAATGCTGAAGACCAAGTGCCTCATATGTCAGAATAGTCCGCTCTGTGCTCTTTGAGAACAACCAAAAACATCCGGCTTGTGTTATTGCTGACAGAAAAAAAAAAAAAAGCCCTCTTACACTAATTCACCACTATACTTAAATTACTTTGACTCTGAAATCTACTTCTCTGTCTTGCTTTCCAGTAGTAAAGGAAGAAAGCAACCAGAATGAGCAGAGGGAAGACTTAAGCCAGATGGGATCTGACAGAGCCTTGGTGCTAGACAGACTAGCTAATAATGTAGCTAAGCGTAAGAGCACTATGCCACAGAAGTTTGTGGGTAAGGGCCAAAATCTGCTTCCTTTATGTGAATACACTGTATTTGCTGCAAAGTGAGTGTAACTGCTGCACCTTGAAAGACTGTAGGTTTGTGTCAGTTACAGTATCATTTATCTTCGCTCTACAGAATGCATGCAGTGACAGAGGAAAAAAAAAAAAAGAAGTCTTTTTGTAGTTCAGCCTGACTAGGAAATGTAATTAGTTTAAGGCATGTGCATGAATTTATCATTGTATTGTCGTTTTATCCTGTTGATTAATTTTACATTATGATGATAGTTGGATTGTTCAGAAGCAGCGGAAAGTGCAACATTAGCTAGAGATGCTCAGAATCAAGATGAAAGGTGAAATCGCAGGAAGTGGGTGAAAATTGATGTTTTAGTGAAACTCGACTTTCACATTGCTCCTCTCTGCCTATGTAACCCCTCAGGTGACAAGCGCCTATCAGACCTCTCCTATGACAGCGCAGCAGGCGACCTGATTCAGCCCCACGTCATTGACCAGGCCATCAACAGCGCCATCAGCTACCTGGGGGCAGAGTCACTCCGGCCGCTGGTCCAAACCTCCCCGGCCTCCTCTTCTGATGTGGGCCTCAGCTCGATGTACTCGCTGCACAAGCCGGCACCCGAGGGCCACACAGGGACAGGCCTGTCAGCCAAAGACAGTGCAGCCGAGAACCTGCTGCTGCTGTCCAAGTCCAAGTCTGCCTCCAGCGAGAAGGATGGCTCTCCCAGCCACAGCGGCCACGACTCCACAGATACGGAGAGCAACAATGAGGATCGACCTGGCGGGGCCGCCCCAGAGCTCATCTACCTGACCAACCACATGACCTCGGCGGTAAGGAACGGAGTGCTGCCCCTGGTGAAGGAGGAGCAGCAGAGGCAGTATGAGGCCATTAGGGCCACCATTGAGATGGCCTCCGAAGGCTTCAAGGTGGTAGCAGCGGACGGCGAGCAGGTGAGGGCGTACCGGTGTGAACACTGCCGCGTTCTCTTCCTGGACCACGTCATGTACACCATCCACATGGGCTGCCACGGCTTCAGAGACCCCTTCGAGTGCAACCTCTGCGGTCATCGGAGTCAAGACCGATACGAGTTCTCCTCTCACATAACACGAGGGGTGCATCGCTACTGAGCACCACCGACTACAGAGAGCAAACACACTTTTACACACACAGACACACGGAGGGAAAAACTGCGCGCGCGCACACACACACAGACACACACAGACAGACACACAGACACACACACACACGCACTCGCACACACACACTCATTCAGACATGAAATAAAAGCATCATGTAAAATACTGCTGATGTGTGGAAATGTTTTTTTTATTTAGTGTTTGTTGAAAATAGAAGTGTTAAAAATACATTTATTTCAATTTTTAATTAACAAGAAGAGTAACTCATTTAAAAAAAAAACAACTAAATCATATTCAGAGTTGTTTTGCTCAGTGTCACCATACACAGGTTTTTACGTCAGTTACTGATTGGTTCCACTTGTGCAAAGTAAACTGTAAAAATGTGTCAATTCCAAACCAGGTGGACACTTTTTTATGTTTTAGAATTTTAAAAAAGCATCATTTCATTTACAAATCTGTGTACAGGGGTGTGGGAAATGTCAATAAAATGTGATTTTCTGCAGTTGTCTTCAGCACAGGCAAAATAAAGATAATAATACAATCATTTAAAACATGTAAACACTTCATCTTCTTATCTATATTCTTGTATTTGTACCAGCCTCCATATTATTTATATTACACTTACATGCCTGACTGTTTTTGTATTTATTACAGTGAAGATATTGATGTTTGTCTGTAAGAGTAGTTGACAAAAGCTGCATCTGTTTCTGTTTGACTGTACTAAATGTGTTTAAGGTGAAATCATAACTGCTGCTGGAAGTTCATTTTGGTTGTATCAGAAGAAAACATTCTCCCGCTCTTTTGTTTCATTCCTGATAGCTAAGAGTTGTTTCACTCACAAAAAAGGAGCCATCTAAGGTTTGATGGGAGCTTGATGCTTGCAAAATATCAATAAAGGATATTTTATATATGCACCAAGAGTGTGGACGTGATTTATTTTTAAATGTGCAAGTAGATTAAAGTATATATTAACATCTGAGAAGGTTTTTTAACTGAATGAGCACATGCAAACTCATCATGGCAAATATACACTTAATAGAGGATTTTCCTGCAAGGTGCTATACTTTATGAGGCACTCAAAGAATATAGAAATGTCTGTATTAAATTGTGTTTACTGTAAACGAGGGCTGGGCTGAGTGTTTATAGAAAGTTTACTCTGTTATTTTACCTTAAGAAATATGGAAATTTCATTTCAGTCTCTCGAACCTTCTGAAATAATTAAGTTTATGTGTCATTCAAGATGCTGCTCACCCCTACCTGTCAACAAAAGAAAATAAGATGGAGTGAAGGACTGGCATTTTAACACAAATGGAAAAAAAAACAACAAATGAATAAATGCCTGTGAGTGTAGAAATGAATGCCAAAACAAACTTTTGCATTTAAGCCCTTTGTATTCAAAACATAATTTCTAACTTGAAACATTTTTTCATATAATCATCTGCCAATTATGGCAGAACAGAAACAGTCTGAAACCAACACAACAGCAGCATTTATCTGTTCAGAGACAACAGTTAGCATATGCACGCACGCACGCACACGTCACACTCTCTCTCTCACGCACACACACAAACACATACACGCAAAGACACCAGCAGGTCAACATGTGGCAGGTCCAGGACCTGAGGTGTACGAGGGCAGCCGGCTGGTCCTCTGAGGAGCTAAAGCAGCAGAGAGGATCAGGCACTGGAGCAGAAGACAGGGACCGGGGCTCTGAGGGCCAGGCTTGTCTGGAGAGGCCCGGCCGGGGCCAGTAGAGAAGCTCATTCAGCGACGTTGTGAAGCGACGGGCTCGTCCAGATGGCTGCTGTGTGATTTAGCAGAAACGGGAAGCAGCTGCGGCCAGCGCTGAGCCCCACGCTTGACTGGGACCCAACAGGGGAGGGTGGGCATTTGCATGAGAAGGATAATCTGGCCAACCAACTCTGGCCCTGCCAGAATCCCAAATCTCACTTCCTCTTTCAGCCAGCTCACTGAAATACTTTTTTTTTAAGAATCAGACTTAACCAAATCCAATTGTGCTTTTATAGGATCCAAGTGTTTTAAGATGTTCAAATATTTCCACTGTTTACAAGACTGTGTTCTGATGATGGTTGGACATTACTGACAGGATTAATGATTTGTGCACAAGCTAAGACAATTCTCTGAAAATGGCATTTGAGTGCCCCTTTGGTTTTGGACCCACATGAGTGTGTGGCTGTTTACGGATGCATGTTCTTTGTCTTTAAAAAAAAGTCAAGAAATAAGCAAATGAGACTCAGATATGCATTTTGATTGTGATGTCATGAAGACACATCCTGCATTTGCACACTTGCAGTGAAGTTGGAGTCTGGATACCACAAAGTATTACAAGGAGACAGTCAAATAATGATAATGTAAAACAAAAATCAGTAGGAACTTCCCAAATCCTCCAGAAAATGTTGACGTAATGTCAAAATGTTATGACGCTTTTCCATTCAGACTTTAACTTTTGTAATTAGGAAAAAAACAAGTCAAAAGCAGAACCATCTCTGGTATTCACAAACTTTACTAAACATTAATCTTACAGTAAAGTTCAGTCCTTCCAGCAAATTCTAGCCCACTCTATCCTCCATCCCTTTCCCTCGGTCTCCTCCTGTTGTTCGCAGGGTCCTGAGCTGGTCTGCTGCTGCTGCCCAGGTGCTGCCTGTGGTAGATTCAGCAAAAAGCCTCCCCAAACTGCTCATGCACATATCCAATCAATAGCACTTTGCTGATAGCACGGCCATTGCATGTGAACGTGCTGTTACGTTCTCTCAGGCACAGAGGGATGTTATTATCTACTGGTAAGTACACTAAAATCTTATATTTTTAATTCATATCTTTACTGATAAAGTTCCTTGTGGACATTTAATGGTTTTTGATTGGAAATAGTGGCATGCAGATGGAAACATCAACGCTAAATTATTGTTCGTGTTCAGCAATTTTTGTTTAGTCTCATGTGTTGCAATCACTAAACTGTATTTTATCAGGCTCTGTACGACATATTATCGGCTGTCCTGCTCACCAAATATCAGCATTGATGAAAATAAATATTGGCAATAAAAAGTACATATTAAGCTGAAAACTATTTGTATGTTAATTTGTCATCTGAATAACAGATCAACCAAGTGTCATTCTAGAAGATGCTGTACGTGAAGGGAAGGAAATTATGTACTCAGCTCCCACACTTGAGATGAGTAAAATAGTATTATAAAATAGAAAAACAAAATGACACAAAAAAATGAGTAACTAAAAATCAAGTAGAAATATCAGAATAAGTACTATTACAGTTTCTCAGTGCTCCTCAGTTTACACTAAATGGAAAAGCGTTGGGTTTTTGGTGGAGTAAACAATTTCAAAATATCAAAAAAAAAAAAAAAAGATGTCAGTTGTTAGTTGGTCAGTTTTGTAAATCAGGATTTTTCTGGGGGGGGGGGGGAAACAATGG
>CAAKHG010037828.1:0-10331 GCA_901007715.1 Dactylopterus volitans
TAGAACGGCGGACAGAAGGTGTGTGTGTGTGTGTGTGTGTGTGTGTGTGTGTGTGTGTGTGTGTGTGTGTGTGTGTGTGTGTGTGTGTGTGTGTGTGTGAGCGAGCGAGCGCCCGGACGGGAGGAGATAACAACTGCCACCCCTCTGATCCCTCTGAGGCGCAGAGGCGCTTGGGTGACGAGCCAGCGTCGCCATGGTTACAGCATCCCGTCCTCTCGCCGGTTTGAGCCGGTGCCGCGCCGCCCTGCCCTCGCTGCAGCCCCCCCCCCCACTCCCCACCCACCCCTCCTCGAGGGGGGAGGGGAGGCACTTACACCGAATGCGTGTTTGGTGTGTGTTTACACCCGCCGGAGTGTGTCGATGGCAAACGCGGCCAGGAATGACGACGTTTTATGAATAAAACCCGTCGTTGGCGGCATCGTTGCTCGGTGACGTGAAGCCGTGCCTGAAGCGCTCGGCACTGCTGAGGACAGAGGTACTCGTGAGTGGACGTGGTAGTGGGAGCCGCTGCAGTTGCCGGTAGTACACGTGGTAATCAGGTACATCGTTTTAGTTGCCGCTCTCGTCATATCAACCATTATTCATTATTATTGTGACGAAAAAGGTATGAATGAATGAGGTGAAAAAATGTACAAAAAGTGAGCTTTTGTTAACTGACATAAAAATCAGGTAAACCTGCATAAACAATAACTAAGTAAAAGTGTGTGTCTAAAAAAACTGAGTAAATTAGATAAATTTAATGATTTTTGTCTTGTGTTAATATTGTAATATTGCAATACAAAAACCTAGCTTCTTTATCGGACAGTTTCAGACAACTCTATTTTTTTAAACGTCACGAGTATATTTTTGAATATTGCTCGGGCCAAATACCCGCAGATTACAGGAATTTAGACCTTCCTGAAACCAAGCTAAAACTAAGAACTTTATTAAACCGCAAACCTGCTTCAAAAGCTAATTAGATAAAACCGTGAGAACTAAAAATGTAAACTCATGTAAACTGTTATCGTGGATCGAGGCAAAGTCGATGTTTGAGTCGTCGTAACGTAGCAGCCGCATTCATCACGGGGTCGGTGGTGGCTTAGCTCGTGCAGTTTTAGCGGCGGCTGTAACAGTAGTGAGTAAATAGTAGTGGAGAAATAGAGTCTGAGTTGTAAAACAAAAAAAAAATAGAGATATACAGTAAAGCTCAGCAGAGCGGCGGAAGCAGAAACTGTGAAAGTAATAATCGCAGTTACAGCTGCAACAGTAGTCAATAAGTATTGTTTGGAATTATGGCGATGCAGTGACGACTGAATTAGCCCGGGGCTAGGAGGTGTAGCATAGTAGGTATAGCTAACAGTTGTGATTGTAATTACTTACTTAATCACGAGTAATTCTTGTGTAATTTTATGTACAGGCCTTTCAAAATGTTGACCCCAGAATCCATTTTGCAGACGCTTTTGTCCAGAGCGACTCACATGCGAGGGCTCAGCAACACGAGCCGGCAGCCTTGATGCGTGCGCGCGGCTTATGCAACCGCCTCGCACCCTCCAGGGTCAAGAGGCACGAGCATGAAGCAGGCCGGCCTCAGCAGGCCTGGAGATAAGGAGCCGGGATCAGTGATATGCAGGCGCCTGGGAGCAAGCAACACCAGCTGGTCAGCCGAGACGTCGGCTAATCAAAATAATATTACATCAGGGCCGGGTGAGCCGATCCTCATCTGCTCCGTCCTGAGGGAGCTGGGTCAGAGTCGGGGCTGACGGCCTACCAAAATATGTGTGATGCACATACGTGATGTACAATTTCAAGTCTTCTGGCAGCGCGTGGAGTCACTAATATATAATTCTGGTCATGGTTAGTGGTGATAGCTGTATTCGCAGGAGGCTAGGAGGTGCAGTGGCCATAGTAGAAGTAGTATAGCGAGAATAATCGTAGTAGTAGAAGGCGAGGAGGTGCAGTGGTCAGAGTAGAAGTAGTATAGCAAGTATAATCGTAGTAGTGGAGGTGTAGTAGCCATAGTAGAAGTAGTATAGCGAGTATAATTTTAGTAGTAGAAGGCTAGGAGGTGTAGTGGCCATGGTAGAAGTAGTACAGCGAGTATAATTTTAGTAGTAGAAGGCTAGGAGGTGTAGTGGCCATGGTAGAAGTAGTACAGCGAGTATAATTGTAGTAGTAGAAGGCCAGGAGCCATAGTAGAAGTAATATACCAGCTATAGCTGTATTAGCAGTGAACTAGTAGGTGTAGAAGTCGGAGTAGAGGTAGTACAGTACGCGTAGCTGTAATAGCAGGCTTGGAAGTGTAGTGGCCATAGTAGAAGTAGTATAGTGAGTATAATTGTAGTAGTAGAAGGCTACGAGGTGTGGTGGCCATAGTAGAAGTAGTATAGTGAGTATAATTGTAGTAGTAGAAGGCTAAGAGGCGTGGTGGCCATAGTAGAAGTAGTATAGCGAGTATGATTGTAGTCTTAGAAGGCTAGGAGGTGAAGTAGCCATAGTAGTAGTAGTATAGCGATTATAATTGTAGTAGTAATAGGCTAGGAGGTGAAGTAGCCATAGTAGAAGTAGTATACTAGCTATAGCTGTATTAGCAACAAACTAGTAGGTGTAAAAGTCGGAGTAGAGGTAGTACTGTACAGTAGGCGTAGCTGTAATAGCAGGCTTGGAGGTGTAGTAGCCATAGTAGAAGTACTGTAGCAGCTGCAGCTGTAGTAGTAGTGAACTATTGGATGTAGTAACCATAATACAGGTAGTATAGTAAGTACAGCTGTATTAGCAGTTAACTAGTAGGTTTCGTAGCCAGAGTGAAGGTAGATTGTAGGTCCAGCTGCAGTCGTAGTGGGCCAGAGGGTGTAATAGCCTAGCATAGTAGGTCCAGCTGTAGTAATACTAGCAGTACTGGAGTAAGAGTGGCCTTCATCGTTATGCTCGTTCAAATAGCCTCGTTAGCTCTGGGACTTGAGGCCTTTTGTTTGGCTGCAGCTGCAGAAAGCAGATTTGATGCCCGTCCGCTTGCACCTGCTCACCTGCGACGGCGGTCCGCCGCCCACCGCCCGCAGCAGCGGCGCATTGTTCCCATGATCCTTTGTTGTCAGGTCTTTCGCCACCGGGGCCATCGTTTGGCTGGAGAGGAACCGTGGGTGGTCCGCCTAAAGATTTCACTCTGCAGGGAGGGAGGTATCCGAATGAACAAGGCAAGGAGTAACTTGGATGTAACTGGGGTTGCAAAGGGGCGGAAAATTTCCGGTAACTTTCCATAGAAAGTTAAGCTGGGGAATTTTGGCAATATTCCAAATTGGAAACTATAGCTATATACTGTAATAACTATAATAAGCTGGCCTCTTAAATAGTCAATGAAATGAAAAATAGCTTACATTTAGCACCTAACTTACCAGCTAGCTAGCTACTGTATGAATAGATTTTTATTTAATTTTTGCAAGTTAAACAGTAAAACCATTATAGATCAAATATATTTACCCCATAATGTTATAAAAAAACTTCCTTGACTTCATATAATAGGCAGGCTGTGTGGCTTCAATAGTCTTGTGCTTTGGGCTCAAAAGTGTTTAAGCAATCATCTGTGCATGTGATGGAGGCGTGCACAGTGCACGCAGGGGGCGTGGCCTCAACAGCCCTGCAGTAAGCAGTGCTGTGTGCATGTGACTGAGGAGTCTACTTGCATTAAATCTGCTTGTTTTAGCCAAGATTATGCGACTATATATTTCCCCCCAACTATATTTAAGTTCCCTGTTGAGGGCCGACCTTCAATTTTGGAAATTTGTTTCTTTCCCATAGATTCACATGGAAAGTCTCCAACTTTGAAATTTTGCAACACTAGATGTAACAGATTTTTATAGATGTATAGTTTTCCATTCTGTAGTTTCCATAAATAAACCTTCCAGTTCCATATTTGTGTAAAAGAAAAAGGGCGTTGAAAAATACCCTACAAACACTGACGTGAAATATCCACCCTGATTCACGCTGTTGGAAACTTTCATCCAGGTCGTTTCTTTACAGGGAAACTCTGAAATCAATAACTGTAGCTACGTTATGACGATGTACATGATACGGATTTGTGACGGGAGGCGGCTGGACCCAAACGCAGAACACAAACAGAGTTTATAAGAAGCTTTAATGGGTAGACTGCAGTACCGATGTCCGGACAGTAGAGGGAGGGTCCGGAAAGCGAGCAGAGCAGGAAGGTCGGGGATGGGCAGGGTCGGAACCGGGCGGGCGGACAGGCAGGCAAACGCTGGAATCACTCGCTTATCGCTGAGAACAATCTGGCTAACAGCTCCAGCGAGGGGCCGGCTTAAATAGAACCCGGGGCAATTAGCGACGACAGGTGCAGCGAATACAGGCGGATGAGGTGGGAGTGGCAGAGCAGAGACAAGCGCGTGGCAGAATTAATCTAACGAGGACGGTGAAAGATGAAGTTGTTAGCGCTTTGTTCCGCAAAACTTACGGGATCGTGAAGGGACGCATACCATCTCCAAACAGGCTTGTTGGGTTCCTTGAGTTTTACGAAGGAGTTCTCCTTTCTGTCTAACGGTACTTTATATCTCAAGACGTGGTGCAGTGTTTCGGAATAGAGGAGGCTAAGTTCAAAAGGTTTTTTTTTTTTTGTTCAAACTAACAAAATCTACTAAACGAGCTGTCAACAGCGACACAGCCGAAGAAGCCACGGTTCGCGTTTTAGCTAGCTCTCGACGCTGCTAATGCTTTTCTGTTTTTGCTTCATAACAGAATGTTTTGATAAATCTGCCTAACTGTCCCCAGCAGCACATCTGAGCTACAGCTAGTATTTTAGCTAGCTCTCGACGCTGCTAATGCTTTTTTTTTTGTTGCTTCATCACAGAATATTTTGATCAATCTACCCAACAAACTTTCTCCAGCAACACATCTGAACAAGCTACAGCTAGCATTTTAGCTAGCTCCCTACGCTGCTAATGCTGTTTTTTTGCTTCATAACAGAATATTTTGATAAATCTGCCTAACTGTCCTCAGCAGCACATCTGAGCTACAGCTAGTATTTTAGCTAGCGCTCGACGCTGCTAATGGTTTTCTTTTTTTGCTTTATAAGAGAATATTTTGATAAATCTAACAAACTTTCTCCAGCAACACATCTGAACAAGCTACAGCTAGCATTTTAGCTAGCTCTGGACGCTGCTAATGCTTTTTTTTGGCTTCATAACAGAATATTTTGATAAATATACCTATCAAACTGTCCCCAGCAGCACATCTGAACAGGCTACAGCTAGCATTTCAGCTAGCTCTCGACACTGCTAATGTTTGCAATGTGTTTTGCTTCATAACTGAATATTCAACGCTCTCCGTCTCGCAGCATCTCGCTAACCACCTCGTCGTCCTTCTCCCGTCTCTCTGCCAACAGGTTGTCTGTTTGAGAGCGAGCTGTGTTCGCCGTACGAGATCTGCGTCAACGGTAAGATATCAAAGCCGTCGGTTTTGACGTCCTTTCGCGTTTGCTTTTAAAGGTGGCTCGGTTAGTAATGTTTTAAAATGAATAAGTCGTGTCTGCGGGGACTTTGGAGTGCCTGCTGGAGCTCAATTTTTGAATTTATAGCCGCCATCCACAGACTTACCCGTGCTTTTTCCCCACTATTCATATGAATGTCGTCATTGTCCAAAACATAATGAGTCCCCGCCGCATTAGCAGTGATGATGATGCTAAATCCGGATTTGCGGGAACCTAAATGCACAAAAAAAAATTGAATAGTTGAGTCGCTGCGGTGTTAAAAAAAAACCCAGAGCTCTTCAATCTGAAATCATGCGCTTCCACATCCAGCCCGTATAAATATAGATGTAAAACCCACACTGCGTCTGCGTCACTCTCCCTCGCAGCCTCTCTGGCTCAGGACCAAGGAAACCCTGCTGAGAATCAGCCTAGAATCAAAAAGAAGGAAAAAAAAAAAGCCCGAAAGATGAAAGTTGCGCACAGGAAATAATTTGTTTTTTTTTTTTTTTTTTTTCCAAGACGCCGCTCGGGCCGCTCAGTCGACGCGGCAACGGCGTCCGTCCTGAAATCGCCTTTTGTTTCCCGCGTCCTGCGTCCGTGAGAGTGTCTCGGCATTTAACGCAAGCACACGAGCGGGTGCGTTACGTCCCACTAAGCATGCGAAAGGTGTGTGAGGAGGCTTCGTCCGGCGCGTTTTCCGACCCGCGAGTGCGCTCTGGAATCGTCAGCTGGCTCCCTTCCTGTCTGCGTGATGCCCCCCTTTCTTTTTCTTTTTTTAAAAAATCTAATCTAATTCTCACTGCAGAGCGGCGATGAAAGAAAGACAGACGAAAAAAGAGCCCGTTTTCTGCGGCGCAGCGAGACAATCATCGTGGCAAATTTTTTTTTATTTTTAGCCGGGCTCAGACAGGCTCCCCGCCTGTGTCGTGACTCCCCCAGGTGACCTCGTTTCCATTTGATCGAAAGAAAAAAAAAAAAAAAAAAAACAAGGTGCTGTGAAGTGTTGACGATGAAACCTGAGCACTCCGCGGTCAGGGAAGTATCTCTGCCACGAGTAAACCGCTGGGGTGTAACGGCACATCGATCCACAGCGATGCATTGATCGATTGATTAATGATCCAATCACATCGACGTAAAATCAAAACATCGATCCACATTGTCATTCCCGCCTGCGGAACGAACTCGTCCGGGCACCTAAAGAAGAAACGCGGCATCGACCCCCTCCACGCTAGCACTAGCGTTAGCGTGGATGTGAGTCCGCCAGCTTTGACCAGTTTCTTTCCGCAAAAACTCGACGGCAGCTCTGAAAGAGCGACGACTATCACAGCTGCGATCTCATATTTTCTGCTGCTATTTTTGTTTTTCATTAAGAAGAATACGGTTTTTCATTTAAATGCCTGAAGAGCTCAGAAATAAGTGGTTGAATCTTGTTTGGTTTGTTTTTTGTCAGTAGATATTAATGTGAAAGATTGTGCTTTATGGGCAGATGACATCGCGTCATATCGATCGCAGGCTCCTGAATCGAATCGAAATCGTATCGTGACAGACTTGTGTGATATCGGCAGATGTCGTATCGGCATCCAAACATATCGATATAATATCGTATCGTGATGAAGCTGGTGATTTACACCCCGAGTACACATATATCCTGACTTCTTTACTCCTCTAAATATGGACGTTGTCTTGGGCTTTGGGAAACAGCGATCGACATTACTGGCATTTTACAGGCCAAACAACAAAGTAATTGAGATAATAATCAGCCTTTTAATGGACAATAAAGATAATCGTCAGCCGCAGCCTGAAATAGCATCGGCCTAAATAAGATATACACACTACGAACCCCCCCTCCGGCTGCAAAGACTGCAAATAACCGTTTAGACACAACACCTTGGCAGGGGTCCTGCTGTACCTGGAGCCGAGGCAGCGGACAGCAGCAGGTCCGTTAAAGTCCTACAAGGTCCTTGCAAGGTTCGGCCCCCCCCCCCAGTTGTTTCCCAGCACGATGCTTGATCAGACCTGAGGAGCTTTGGAGGCTGTGTGGGGGGGCGTGCTCGGCCTGATGCAGTCTGAAGGTTGGTGAACCCAAAGAGTTCCCAGCAGAGCATCGCCCAACACCTCACACAGCCCCCAGCGGCTTTCCTAACTCTTCCCCAAGTACTTGGAGACTCTGGCTCTGGGGTGCATTGACCTCTTTGGCCTCTTGGCTCGTCTGGTTTGTCCATTCCTGGATGCGGTCAATCGAATTGAATTGTCCAGCGTAATCTCAAGGAAATTGGAGACCACACCGGATGCATGAACTGATGCCTCTCGGATGAGAGGTGAAACGTCTTCCCAAGACCAATAACAAGTCCAGTTGCTTCGATTCAATTTCCTTGAGATAACCATGACCTGGGTGAGTGAGAACATTCTCAGGCTTCGTCCAGCGTAACGTTTTGGTATATTACATTTACAGCCTGCTGGAAACACGATCATTAAAATTACTCTTTCAATCCCTGCCAGCGAAGAGCATAAAAAAAACAAACCAAAAAACGAAGCTCTCTGTGGGCTCAATCAGAGAAGGTGAGGCTTTGTTTGACAGCTGGATCTCACGGTGGAAAACCTCCACCAGCCGTCGTTCCACTGTGTGACTCTGCTGCCTCAACAGCTTCAGTCCAACCGCCTCTCGCCGACAACCAGAGTCTGTTGCGCGGATGATTGGCAGCTCTGCTTCTGTCAGACCCCACGGCGGCTCTGATTGCCTGAGCACCCCCACCCACCCCACCCCACCCCACCCTCCTCTCCACCGTAATCTCTTGGCAGAGGAAAAACAATGAGTCCGGCTGGTTTCGCCGGCTGAGGACTTTGTCTCCATTTCTTTTTTGCTCGTTCCTAATAGCAAAGTGAGAGTGTGACATCCCCAAAAGAAGTCGGTCCACCTCGGCAACAGAAGCCGCCCACGCTTGATAGCTTCACCTGACCGAAGGCAAAAGGACGCGCTGCGCGTAAACCGCTTTGGACAGAGCGACAACGCAGGTTTCACCTCGACCCCGTAGAGCGGGACGACAGACGGCGCGCCATCCGTTCCCCCCAAGCACACATGGGTGGGATGCAATCTCTTATGTGGCTTTCCCAGCGTCATCGCAGTCCTTCTAGACAAGTCCCGCCACTCTGCAGCCATCTTGGCGTTGCCCCCGGGTTTGCTTTCAGTCTAGCAAGACTGGGCCCATATCTAAATCTGAATGGGGAGACATCTGGTACTACTAGTTATTCACTTTCTACGTATATGCAGTATATAGTATCACCAGTGCTACCAGGGGTCCCCAAACTCTTTCCTCTGAGGGCCACATAACTTTTCCCTTCTCTGATGGGGGCTCAGTTTGTAACAGAAAAAGTGTGACGATGGCAGTGGAGCCTAAACGTAAAATTTTATTGTTTTCCAGAAAGCCACACAGAACCAAATAACCCCTTTCTGGGTTCTTCACGGAAAAAAAAGTCCGGAAATAAATAATAACACTATTAATGAAATAAATAATAACCAAATAACCCTCTCTGGGTTCTTCACAGAAAAAAGTTTGGAAATAAATAGTAACACTATTTATTTAAAAAATAATTTACCCCCTAAAAATGTGTGGTCCTATATTTTTGTCACACACTGTATATGAAAAAAAAATCAAAATGCGTCTCTGGTATTGTTCAGGGGGCCGGGCCAAATGTGGAGGCGGGCTGTATTCGGCCCGCGGGCCGTAGTTTGGAGACCACTGACTCAAAGAGTTTGGTTACTCTGCCCAAATTAATTGATTTTTTTTTTTTCCTTCTACGAATGTGCAAGGTTTCACGATACCCTCGCCCTCGCCTTTTGAGTCCATCCATCAACAAAGCCGCGGTCATGGAAACATGGTCACCTGCGTTCCTGGTTATTAAAATGCAACTTAAAGATACGACCCGAAATCGTAACCCCCGTTTGCTTCGCGGCTTTGTTTTACTTGAGTGCCTGGACGTCCTTGTGGTTTACACCCTTCGCTCTGACTTTGCATTTTAAACATACATCGACATCACATGCCCGTATATAAACAAATATCCCGTTTATCCCGTAGCCGTTACGGCGCGATGTAACGCCCAACGTTAACCCTCCCAAGCCAAACCCCTCCTCCTCCCATTTCACTGCTACCTTCCTCCTGCGGAAAAAAAATAGACCTTGATATTATTACCTGTCATGTATAATCTTTTTGTTGTGTCATCTTCCAAGTCCTTACGTAACCGGCCGCCACGTTTGCATGGCAACGGTCGCCCCTCCCACCCTTGGAGGACGGCGGGGCTTTGTGTTCCCTGTCTGCGGAGCACCTCTGACACATCCCCCTCTAAATACCGCGGATGTGAGGACCTGATCTCTGCCCGCAGACTAACGCGTCCACAGCTGGACTGACGCACGAGTCTGGGTAGACCCCCTCCCCTCCCCTGTCTCCTGTGGGCCCGAAGCTATTCCCAAGCATGTCACCCCCGGCGTGAGTGGAGAGGGCGCGTGGCAAGACGCCGCTTGATCGGTGACTCGACGTTTCCATGGCGGCTGTTACCGCGCTGCTGCGTTCATATTCGGAGGGCCGGCAGGCGTCAACGCCGCAGGAGAAGCGCCCATTTTGATATTAAACGATCGAGTTGGGGAATTGGCCGGGAATTCAGATTCATCCCCTGATGCAGCTTCTCAGCCGACGTGGACAATGTCAAATATGTACGTCTACAACAAGTTGCTGACTATTCAAACGTGTCTTTTGGGGTTGTTTTTTGCAGTGTAGGGTTTTCCTGAGCTCCGGCACGAGTCCAGCCGCAAAGAGGATAAAATCCCCTCCGCCCAGTCGTTCTTTCTCCCCTCTCCACACTCACCATTTTCTACAATTCTTCTCTA